>JAWZYT010007176.1:0-32500 GCA_034508575.1 Petrolisthes manimaculis | reverse complement strand
AATTACATCAACATGAAAAACATCAATAACATCAACGTAGAAAACAACAACAATATCATCAACAACAACAACAATAACATCAACATGAAAAACATCAATAACATCAACGTAGAAAACAACAACAACAATAACAACAACAACAATAACATCAACATGAAAAACAACAATAACATCAACATGAAAAACATCAATAACATCAACGTATAAAACAACAACAACAATAACAACAACAACAATAACATCAACATGAAAAACATCAATAACATTAACATGAAAAACATCAATAACATCAACGTAGAAAACAACAACAACAATAACAACAAAAACAATAACATCAACATGAAAAACATCAATAATATCAACGTATAAAACAACAACAACAATAACATCGACGTATAAAACAACAACAACAATAACATCAACATGAAAAACATCAATAACATCAACGTATAAAACAACAACAACAACAACAACAGCAATAACATCAACATGAAAAACATCAATAACCAACATGAAAAACATCAATAACATCAACGTATAAAACAACAACAACAATAACATTAACATGAAAAACATCAATAACATCAACGTATAAAACAACAACAACAATAACAACAACAACAACAATAACAACAACAAAAACAACAATAACATCAACGTAGAAAACAACAACAATAACAACAACAACAAGTCCCAACTACCTACAATAATGTTCATTCTCTTACCTCCACATTATTTCTTATATATACCGGTATACATTATGTTGCAATACAGAATACATGCATACATCTCTCTCATATAATATATATATATACATATGTACCCCAAAATTATGTATGTATATATATTTGTGTGAGGGGGAGGTGTGTTCGAAGATTTTTTTTTTTTTTTTTTTTTACATTATTTTTTTTTTTTTACATTTTTTTTTTTTTTTACATTTTTTTTTTTTTTTACATTTTTTTTTTTTTTTTTTTTTTTGCTTGGGTTACAACAGGTCATGGATACATCAAGCAACAACCCTGTTCAGTTAGGTGTGTGTGTGTGTGTGTGTGTGTGTGTGTGTGTGTGTTTTATATGCCCACAACTGCATATATCAATTTCAGTTTAGGCCCGTTTTAGTTGTGTTTTTGTGTGTGTGTATGTGTGTGTGTACCATTATCTGCATGTTTAAGCTATACAATATTTATCACAATTATTATTATTATTATTATTATTATTATTATTATTATTATCGTCATTATTATTATTATTATTATCACAATTATTATTATCATTATTATTATTATTATCACAATTATTATTATCATTATTATTATTATTATTATTTTCACAATTATTATTATCATTATTATTATTATTATCATTATTATTATTATTATTATTATTATCATCATCATCATTATTATTATTATTATCATCATCATTATTATTATCATTATTATTATTATTATTATCATTATTATTATTATTATTATTATTATTATTATTATTATCATTATACAGTTTCCTTCATTCTCAAGACAAACAAAATTTCACGTTCCTTCATCTCCCGGTCATTTGTCAAGAGAACGGAGGTTGGACAAAGCAAGGATGAACCAACAGAATAATTAAGGAGAGGGTATACCTTAAAGGAACACACACACACGGAGGAAAGCACACACACACACACACACACATACTGAAGGAGTTTGTTTATTGGCATACATGGTCAGGAGGAATCAGAAGCCTCCACGTCCCATGCAAGCAAACATTCACACTTATAATTATTATGACGAAGGAAAAATGTGTTTGCTTGACATATATACATACATACATACACACACCATGCACCTAACTTATGACATATACACATACATACATACATACATACACCATGCACCTAACTTATGACATATACACATACATACATACATACACACATCCACCATGCACCTAACTTATGACATATACACATACATACATACACACATCCACCATGCACCTAACTTATGACATATACACATACATACATACACACATCCACCATGCACCTAACTTATGACATATACACATACATACATACACACACCATGCACCTAACTTATGACATATACACATACATACATACATACACACACCATGCACCTAACTTATGACATATACACATACATACATACACACATCCACCATGCACCTAACTCCATCCTTCTTTTTCCACTCAAGGACTGACTGACTGAATACATGCTTTAGGTTCAATAAGGAAGCACAAGGTCACGTCAACACAGATAGATTAGTAGGTGTTATTCATTTTTTATATCTATTTTTTTCTTTCTCTTTTTTTCGGTTCAGATAAGGTGTTAGATTTTTTGTTCTTATTTTTGTTTTGTTTTTATATGTTTTGGGGGGGGGTTCGGTATTTGTCTGTATCTAAAGACTAAAACTATATATATATATATTATCATGTGACCACCTACAGCACCATGAATTCACACACTGAAAATGGACGTACATGAGGGGAGACAGAGGACATTTTCGTCACAAAAAACACCCCACTAAGTACTTAATTACACATACTTTCTTTATCTCATCTACATAGAAAACCTAATTCTCAAGACACTACAGAAAACTAATGATTTGATGAGTAACTCAGATAAATTTTCAGTGCTCTCGGCATACATACTTCACTTGCTTATAGTCTAGTTACTCTAGTATATAGATATAAATGCAGGAAACTATATAATATTGACAGCCTTTTGACTTTTTGTAAAATTATATTGATTTTACGTTTATTTTTTATTTATTTTTTATGCATGATTTGGGTGTGACGATCAAATTTGTTTATTGTGTATTATCATTATTAGTATTAGTATTAGTATTATTGTCATCATTTTCTATCACCGTCATGATCATTATTATTATTATCATAATTTTATATCACCATCATCATCATCATATTCTGTTACAACTATCATCATCATCTTCTATCATTATTATCATCATTATTATATAGCTTATTTCCCTGAGTTCTCCATACAAGAAAAAAATGGAATATGATATAAAAGAAATTAATGGTTTTAGAATTGGCAATAAGACTGCTGGAATTTTATCTCCAAATAAATATTTTTTATTCTGTAAGTACTAATATCTTCGTACTATATGGTAACAAAGTAATCATATAATTTTATTTTATAATAATTATATAAACCTGAATTTTGAACCTTCAACGGAGCATTATTATTATTATTATTATAATTATTATTATTATTATTATTATTATTATTATTATTATTATTATTATTATTACGCCTTTATATGCCAAAGTGACCTCATTATTAAAAACTATAATTATTTTAGTGGATAATAAAACCAACATTAGCCTAGAGAACTTTGTGGACTGCATTTTATATAGAAAGTGACAAAATGTAATAAGAACCATTCGCCCAGTTCTTGCTTGAGTTTCTTCCGTAGGTACCAATGTGGCGAGTTTCACATACCATTGGGCTAGTTGTGGGCGGAAACGGCTAGGAAGCTTAATCATATTACACCGGTACCTCTCCTCTTTATAAATAATAACAAATACAGTATAAAAATAAGAGTAAGCAAGAGATAAACATCCTAAATTTTTTACTGTTGCCCTCGACATATCCAAAGTTTTTGATAGAGTCTGGCACAAATTAGCTTTATAATCTCCAAACTCGTTCTGTTAAAATTTCTATCCCTCTCTATGCACCTTTATCTCTTATTATTTCCTTTCTGACTGTTCTATATGTAGCTGCTGTTGTAGACGGTCACTTTTTCTTCCAAGTGGTGTTCCTCAGGGTTCTGTTCTATCACCCCACCCTCTTTTATTTTTCTGTTCATTAATTCAACGACATATAATTTGACGTTTCCCCCTTTCTTAATATTCTTGGAGCTGTACTACCCATGGAGGTATAATATAATCAATTTTACTATCTACTCCATTGGGCTATAGTGAGTACCTGTGTTTGGGCTATAAAACGAGCCAGACTAAACTGACAACACTGCCAAACAAAAGACACCAATGCTCTCAATTTTAAGGTAATTACCCTAGGTTAGCGTAATTTGGGGCAATTTAAAGTAAAGTTTTGACAATCTAAGGTAATGTTTTATCAATTCTTCCGATATTTCATGGGTAGTCGTTAAAGAAAAAATACAATGCTTATAAAACTATTACAATTACATAAAAATATCGTGTGTCAAGGGTTAAAAACAATATGAAATCACCTATAGTTCAGGATCTAAGGTAATTTTGGGTCCATCTAAGGTATTTTCAACCCACAGTTTTAAGGTAATTACCCCAAATACTTCCATAGAATCCTGAACACGACTCACCCTTTCCACTTGTACCTTCCAAACACCAACATGGGGTTCGACACAATCTGGAATTCTCACCCTAAAAAATACGGCCCTGGCTCTCGGCGATGGTAAATAATGACCTCCCACTCTTTATTAATACTGTCATGAGTAAATAAGGCCAATTTTAATGTGTGTAATGGGTTAAATAAGGGTTTAAATAGGGGCCCAAGAGTTAAGTTTTCAAAGCACGTGGATTTAGTATATTGTTTATTTGTTGTTTAGCTGTTTATGTGTTGTTTACCTGTTTATATTTAGTCATTCTGTTTGATTTAGATACTGATATGAGTTTTTTAAAGTTCTCAGACAGCATAAATAAGTTTTTTGTTGTATACCGGTATTTATTATTTGTGGGACGTAACGGTATTAGTACAGATGTATTCCGTTCACAATATTGTGTATTTTAGTATCATTACCCACTATTTTGGACCATTTGGACCATTCTAAGACACTTTTCATCTATGGTGTTTTTCTCACAGATGCTCCGTTTTCGAGATATTCCCCTGTGTATAAGGGGAGAGTATACTTTTGATAGATTGGAGTGACTTGATTCCTCCTAAGTATGTCAGGAAACAAGCCCAAGTTAACAAAAATAATGGTGTCCTGTTGTCTGGAATAGTTTGGAGGAATCATACTCTCCAAAAATGTCAAAACTATACCCTCCCTTTAATACACTTCCTACCATTATTTCACTATGGTTCTGACTTTATAAATAATACACTTTCTACCATTATTTCCGTTGCTTATAGTGATAATCCACGTTCTTAAAGACCTATGCAATCATTGGATAACTTTGGTTTTAGGGTTATATCCCGGTAGTTTACCCAGGTTAGTTCCCGGTAGTTTGCTGTGGTCTAAGTTAGTTTAGGTCAGACTAATTACTAAACCATTTGTATATACCATATCTTGGAGATTTGGCCCCCATATTTGTATAGGGGGTGAAAATTGGTCATCTCTGAGAGGAACAACAAAGATGTAAAGTGTGTTAGAATATTCCAAAGTAGTGGGTAATGATACTAAATTATACAATATAGTGGACGGAGTATGTACTCTTCTACATTTACCGACGTAATGATAACTTATTTAAGCCTGAATGAGAACTGTGAGATTTGAAGGTTTGGGTTAAAGTTACTTAATTCGTATCATTATGGATTGATGGAAAAAAGGTTTGAAAATCAACTTGCAGTAAGATAAGAATTTAGGAAACTTTAGAAGGGCTGTTGGCAGCTCCTAAATTAAACCATTTGACTACTTCAATCATGTCTCCTCTAACCCTGCGTCTTTCAAGCAAGTGCAGCTCAGTATTTTAAGTGTTAATCTCGTATCCTCAGACTTTGTACCAAATTTTTATTACTCCCAAGATGTAGTATGTTATCTCCCCTTGTTCGCTCATTAGGCTAACTAACTTACCGGTAACCTGTATCGTCTCTATAAACTCATTTGACTCGTGATCTTCTGTCTCATCCATCCAGTTAACATTCCTAAAGTTGTTGCAAGTCATACATACTTAGTTATTTCTTGACTATTTATTTATTTCATCCATGTTTTGTTTAGCGCTTTAATATCAAGATCTTGAAGGAGTTGTTCTTGTTAAAAGATGCATTTACAATGTAAGCATGTACTAAAAAATTGTCCTGTAATTCTACTTAATGAGAAAACTTATTCAGCTCTGCTTTATACCTGTAAAATTACCGTACTGTAGTTAATTATAATTATCTTATTTAAAAATTATTAATTTGTAAACTACTTTGAGCAAGAGAACTTTTAAGGGGATAGTATACTTTTGATAGACTGGAGTGTCTTTATTCCTCCAATGTATGCCAGGAAACGGACCCACATGAAGAAAAATAATGGTCTCCTGTTGCCTGGAATAGTTTGGAGGAATCATTTGCTCCAGATTCACCACCCAAAACAATGTGCTGTCTAAGTTCAGTCTAACCCCTTAAGATTAGTCAGTAATAAACCACTTTGAGTAAGGGAAGGGAACTCACACATTGGTTTACCCCCACAGCCGGTCGTGCTCTAATCGTCACGGCCTCATCAGGAAGTACGGCCTCATGATGTGCCGTCAGTGCTTCAGGGAATATTCATCTGACATTGGATTCAAGAAGGTTCGTATTGTTTTAGACTGGCTCTTGATTTAGCCTTCTCTGGGGATGTCTTGGTAATGCAAATATGGTAGTGGACCAGTATTATTAGACCTTAGTCCTTGATTTAGCTTATTCTAGGGATTGCTCTGTGGCAAATTTAGTGGTACAGTACTGTTTAGATTTTGTGCATTTGATTTAGCTTTATCTAGGGATGTGTCGGTAATAGTTGTACAGTATTGTATAGGCTGGTCATTGATTTAGCTTTCTCTAGGGATGTCTTAATGCAAATAGTAGTAAATTGAATGTAAATTGTTCTGTCCAAATCTTAGACTTGGACATAGATTACGCGTTCACGGCGGATGTCTCGATAATGCAAATAGTGGTACAGTGTTGTTTAGTTAGACTTTGGCCCTCAATTTAGCTTTCTCAAGGGATTTTTCTATAATAATGGTACAGTTTTGTACAAAGACTTTGGTCCTTGACTTAGCTTCTTCCAATGATGTCTCTTGGTGTATTGCTCACATCACTAGTGCAGGCATCACTCCCCTACAGTGATGTCTTGGATCTGGATGGAATTATTGATCCCCAGTGTGCCAGGCCATATGAGGGTATTTGATGAGCACTGAACACTTTTCCAGTATATATGGTGTGGTGGCAGGTCACAGGGGTGTTGGTGAAATGATGAGTCGGTGAAATATCGATTTACCATAATTGTTGTATAGCTCTGATTCAAGCTAAATAATTTTGTTAAGTTTGCTTGATTTGTAGGAATTAGTCGGCTTTTCTTTCCAGGTATTTAAGGAATGAGATAAAAATATCCAGCATTTTATTGTTCACATAATGCAACTTTTTTTCTTCTAAATATCTTGTTACACAGGCTTTTTTTTATATACTGTATATATAAAATAGTGTAGAAATTAAATTTTATAAATAGATAAATGGCTGTGCATTTCTAATAGCTAAAGTCTTGGAAACATAGAGCTGTAGTTATTTGCAAGCTGAACATTTATGAGCTTAATTTGCCATTTACACATGATAAAAAACTATGTGCAAATTTAGTGTGAAACATTCTCACACCACAGACGATTTTTGTTGAAAATAGCTTGTTTATTCCTTGGGCATCATGAACTGTGTCAATCATTTACAGAACCATCAGACTCCACCTGCTTGATAAGTTTTTTTTTTTTTTTTTTTTTAATCGTGTGTACCTAATTTTATGTTTAATTATATGCTATCATTAACTATACATTTTTATGTATTCAGGTGGACTAAGGACTGGTGCATTTGAAGGTAAATGGGTTTTAGAAGTAGCTGAATGTTGTGTTGTCCGAGTGTTCTGAAGGATTGTCTTCATGTAGTGTTGTCACTAATTTCTAATGTGTTTGACCATTTGTGTGACAGTATGGCACAGGTGTGCTAATGTTTCATTACAAAAGATGAAGCAGTTTGTATCCTCTATAAAGTTACAGTAGGAGGATAAAAGAGATTGGAAAAGCCTCTACCACCCAATTCTTGTGCCCTATTGGGTTGGAGGAAGGGAGATTGTCAGGTGGACACCCTTTCTGAAGGCCAGCATTTTGATAAATACAACAATAGCTGCTAGCTTACTTACACTAACCATAGTCCATTACTGATGCTATAGTGATGGAAAAGCACTGGAAGGAAATCCTTATTGTAAAGACAGCCATTGGTGTAAACCATTATAGGTTCTCAGACTGTTTGAAGATATCCATTATCCTGTAGTGGTTAAATCTGGAGTATTGCATATTTATGAAGTATAGGAAACAATATGACCACCATATAATTATGGCAGTGGAGATATGGAACAACTTCCTTGACAATGATCTTTTGTGAGGAGTTGACTAGTCTTGTAGAGTGCTGTGTAGGAGTACTACTAATGATCTACTGGATAAAAAAAAAAGTCTTGTGTTCATAATCTGAGCTGGGGAAATTTGTATAATTTTCTTACAACTATGTTGACCTTCTTTACTTAGGAGCAAGTAGGTACCCAATCATAGACTGCATAAATTATTTTGTGTAATTACTTAGGATATTTTATTTGTTTTGCTTGTAGCCAAAACCAATTTTACTTATACCCATTACAACAGCATATGTAACTCCAGATGTAGTGGATTTTCTTTTATAACCTGATGTCGTGTAACTGGTTGTATATACAAGTAGACTTTTATGTCCATTGTCCAGTGTGTATTTCCTTATAATGTAGTCAATATGTTAGAATTTGTTTTGTCTTTGTGATTTAAGTCCTAATCATTCCTATACTAAGCAGTTGTAGCGCATGACTGACTGCATGGCTGAACCTCCAGTGTGATATCTCTCCTCAAACTTAAATTAACATGTGCATCTTGGAAAAAAAAATATTTGTCATTGAAGCCAGAGTAGGTTCATTACAAAAACGGTTATAATTATAGTATGATTACATTCACCAGGCTGGAAGTGTAGGCTATGTTTTTATAGGTTCCTTAGGTAGATGCATGTTGAACTAATATCATTAATAGTAATGTAATGTCTTTTTGATGTGTTTACGACTAACCAACCAGCATTATTGTATGGAATTTTGTCCATGTTTTTTTTTTACTTTTTCTACAGTGTTTAAGGGGAGAGTACATTTTTGTTACATTGGAGTGCCGTGATTCCTCCAAAGTATGCCAGGAAACAGGACCACATGAACAAATATAATGGTATTCTGTTGCTTGGAATAGTTTGGAGGATTCAGTTGCTCCAGATTTACCAACACTGAACTTCCCTCTTATTGGTCAGCTACAATTATGCACAACATTATAGTATAGTGAGGTTATTGCTATTAAGGGGGTAATTCACTTTTGTTACATTTAGAGTGCCATGATTCCTCCAAAATATGCCAGGAAACAGGACCAGATGAACAAAAATAATGGTGTTCTGTTACAGTACTTAGAATAGTTTGGAGGAATCTGTTGCTCCAGATTTACCTTCACTACTTCCACCTTAAGCCTGACTGGGAAGCTGTAGGAGAAACTAAGCTTATGTAACCATTATAAATGAACAGTGGGTTATGTTCAGTTTGTGTGTGGAGACTAAACAAGAAGCTATGGTAATTGTAAAGGCCATTTCCCCAAGTTGGTAAGTTTTTATGTCTTTGTGGCCATCCGGAAAGTGGAAATTAACCATAGATTGTGGGTAACATATTTCACTAACACCAAATAGGTTTTTTTTATGTGTGACCACTGATAGTACTTATTGTTTCTGGTCATTCATAAAATACTGGCTTGCGTCTTTACTGAATATGCATTGACACGCAAACAACTTTTATGTTAGGTACCCTAGGAAAGCCCTCATTATCCAGTAAATAGTATTGTATATTAATTGGTTATAGTTTGTTACTTTCTGTAGCAGTACGTAGTAATTAAGTGAACCATTCATGAATTTCCTTATATTCATTGTCAAAATAAGTGTACCAGCTCTTTGCCAACTACGATTGATAATTCATTACTCAAAATTTGTGATTTAGATTAACTTTTGTTATGCATTGTATTGAATTTTGACTACTCGCACTAGTTTTTGAAACGATGGTTATAAAATTGTAGTGAAAGAATATGAATTCGGCCTTGACTAACAGAAAGAAGGAAAAAACTTGCAGTCCAGCTCCAGGGCCAGAATAATCTGTGCTTTTGGCGTTCTAACCTGCATAGAGTATGTCCATCAATTCATCCATGAGTGCTTCATCCTACATTGATGTTTGCATAGATGTACGTGGAACAAGATTGGTTATTGTACTTGAAAATCACCAAAGCAGAACAACAACAACAATAACTTCTAATCTCAATTGGCAAACTTGATTATTTCTGTCTCCAAATGTTTCATCGTAACTAGTTACCTTCATATAATTTAATATACATGTTACTGATATTTTTCTCTATCTTTTTGCAGCTGGATTAGAATGGATGTTAGCCAAAGAAGAACCCCCTACACTTCAGAGGTTTGCAGAGTATCTATTTAATATCTCGTGTCTGCAAGTGGAGATACTATTACCAGCAAAATAAATGTAGCAGACATTCATGAATTTTTCTTGCCAATCCTCATGTTGATGAGTTTGTGTAACCTTGGCCCTAATTGACCCTGTGTATTTATATTACTTTTCCCTTGTTTAATTGTATGATTTATGTCTAGTCATAATTGCAGTAGAGGTGAAGTCTACACAGTACTGTAATAATTTTTAGGGCTTTGTTATGTGTGTGGTATGAGGATGAGGATGTTGTTTACTGTGAGGTGTGGTGTAAGTATATATGAAAATGTGAGCTTTGAAAAGTACATACATGACATCTGATGCACAAAAGATATACACCATAATGAAACACTTGACAAAATTACTGAATATAATGTACAGTAAGTGAGGTTATGAGCATGAGTGTGTTTGTATACTTGTGTCAGTTTTATGTATTGTCACAGGCTATAATGATGTACTATAATGCTGTGTTCAATGACATGGTGGTGATAATGTCTGCTGTACAATGTTGTTTTGATAGAATCTGCTAAACCATTTGAAGATTACATAATGGCTTTGGTCATGGGTGCTGACTATACTGTAATATCATGTGATTTACATGTTTTGCTCATTCCATATTTCTGTAACCCTTATACTGTGAAAGCTCTCTTATCCGGCACCAGTGGGCCCGAGAACATTCCGGATACAAGAAAGTGTACTTCAAAATTGCGTTACTCTGCATTCATTCACTTTATTCTTAAGTACATTTAACACTAATACCATATCTTATACCAATCTAACACTTGCATCTACAAATTTACGTATTGTAAATTCAATCAGAATGCATACCTGTATTATATATATTTAGAATCAACACTGAGCATCATCAGTTCTGTAGCTCATCATCTGAGACATCTACACCAGAATTCTGAGTGGCCGTGTTCAGGTTCAGCGGCTGAGAGGCTGCGTTTGGTTTCACTGACTTCATGTATTCCCTTATGTCTCTTTGCCAACAGTTATTTTCTCTAGCAAACACTCATTTTGAATGCAGTGAAGAGACATGACATCATGTGTGTTCATGTATGTGCACTGTTCAGCAAACTTGATGAACATTGATAGACCTGTCTTGGCAGGATGCTTAGTTCCTCAGCTGGCGGGTGTGCCTTACAGTTGTCGAGTAAGAGCACAACTTTACTGTCCTCTGGAAGTCCTTTCTTTTACAGATGGAACACACATGCCTAAACCAGTCAGCGAATATAACAGAGTCCATCCATGCATTACTTTGAGCACGATAGTCTACAGGCAAATAAGTTATTCTTAAAACAACTTGGCTTACAGTACTTACCAATGATGCACAACTTTGCTCTAGGTTCCAGCCATATTAGCACACACTAACACTGTCAATCGGTCCTTGCTTTGCTTAAATCCTTTAGCAGCCCCCTCTGCCTGCGGGAGCAACTACAGTACAGCCCCGCGCTGGAATTTTGTATTTAATTTTTTTCGTACGTCTT
Organism: Petrolisthes manimaculis; assembly: GCA_034508575.1. Classification (NCBI taxonomy): domain Eukaryota; kingdom Metazoa; phylum Arthropoda; class Malacostraca; order Decapoda; family Porcellanidae; genus Petrolisthes; species Petrolisthes manimaculis. Next base: position 20,567 of record JAWZYT010007176.1, on the reverse strand, counting down.
TCATTTTTGCTATACTTATCTTATGAAAAAAATGCTGGATAAAAGAGCTTTCGCTGTATGAGGTTCAAGATTGATCTGGAAATTAATGTAGATTCACTGGGGGAACTTTTTTCAAGACTAGAAAATTTTATACTTCAAGTACATAATAGAATGTGTAATAAAGATTAAACTAGAATATGATTACCAACAAGAATTGGGTATTATGTTGGATTAAAGTGTTACTTAAAAAGAACTAAGAAATGGGTAAAACTCCCCATTAGAAACCTATCAACTCTGTCTACATTACTAATAGTCTTTTTGTAGTGGCAAGTTCACTGAGAAAGCTTTACCAAGGGATGCCCATGACAGAACTACATCCAGACTACTATATGTAATGACATGTTCCATTGGTATGTGCCACAATGTCTTCCACTACAGGTATGTGAAGTTTTACCTCTATATTGTTTTGAAATACTTGTCTACTGTAGTGTAGTTAGTTAGAAATAACTATTTGCCACTGCATATTGAAACTGGTTGATATCACCCATTTTCCTATGCATTCTGGTCCTGTAGTTATATCTAGGGTCTCGCATGGAAGTTCCAAGGTCGTATTGAATTCAATTCCTACCTAATGTATAGACACATTACATTTGAAGGAGAAAAGTTCATCATGGTAATGAGCTTCAGAGTTGACCAGTTGTGTATAATAATGAAAGACAAGAGTTTACACTTTCGATAGGGAGTTAGACGGAAAAGGGATGAATAGAGTAGATAGAAGTGTTGCATGCTCCTAAGGGAAGGAAGCATACATTGAGAGTTCATAAAATCAATATTCAATGTATTAGTGGTAGATTATTATGAAGCAGCTTTGTTGCAGAGAAAGAGAGGTAAGGTAATAAATCTGAGCTGGAGAGTGAAGGAGTCTAAGGTCCTTTGATTCCATACTGTCCAGGAGTGTGGTGAAAGTTAAGTGATGCACCAGAGAGGGGCAGATGTAATCCTGTACAAAGACAGCAGTTTTGTGGTAGTGAAATGTTGATGGCATCTGTAGTTTGATCAATTTTGAGGCAGTTTTATATAGAATGGTGAGGGCTAATCCTATCCATGAGTGAGGAATTGGTCATCCTCCATCTTACCCTGGATTGTTCTGTCTCTCACTTATAATTTCTCTAATAGGTGCTGGCAAGATCACTAATTGGTTGATGGGTTCGTTGGCCTGGGTGTGCCTGCTGAGAGCTGCTGCTGTTGATGTTCTCCCGGGACAGAATGGCCTCCTTCCCCACAGGAGGTTGCAGTGAATAAAACAAATTAAAGAAGGGGCTGTGTGTCCCTATATGCCTGGGCTACCAAACCACATCCCAAGGAAATGGGACCAGAGCTTACTGGACCAGGGAATCCGGTGGCCTCTGACCACCAGGGAGATTAGGGGGAAGGCCTTTGATCTGTGGGCCCAAGTCTACGTTACCACAAGAGCTACAAGTGGGGTCGTACCTTCCATGAAACCAGCCCTGAAGGGACCATAAGGGGGAGAGAGTTTACACTGCTGCATGCAAAAGGAAATGCATATTCAACCTTCTTCAGCCTCCTACTGAGACTACAGCTTCATTTCCTGCTATGGTAAGTACAAAATTGTATTTCAGTTATTTATTCTTACTAATATTTACTGTTATTAAATATCTAAATGGTATCTGATTTGAACACTCATGACTGAAGAACTGGTTTTATCTACAGTATAGCTACCAAAGTTTGACAAACAACCTTCGGCAATGGCAGTCTTTCTGATATAATGATCGACTCTTTCTCCAAGTGTTAATTTATGTTATGGGTTTATTGTACAGTATGTTAAGTTTTTTCTTACAAGTGATCCATATCTTAACCAACCCTGTTATACAAATCCCATCTCCAATGTCAGTCTACTGTACTGTACTAATATGTTTTTGAAGGATTATTATCAAATAATTTTATTTGGGATATTCAAGTTTCATCCCTTAATTAAGACCTCTGCCTGATGATGATTGTTCAGTTTATACCTCCAATTCAGATTCGGTGTTCATAAAAAATGATTCAGTACACCAGCTTACCGGTAGTTTAAGTCAGTAGCCCGTGACTCTTGCAAGGCCCCGAGATTATTGTGTGTTGTACTAGATGAGACAATGGAGCTTGTGGTGGTGATGTTGTTAGTACCATAGCTTCTCTTCTGTCCCACTAGATGACACACACCTTATTTATTTAATTAGCATCTCCAGTTTTCTTGATTGAGTTTTGAGATATTCATCCCCCCCCCCCCCCTTTTTTTTTTTTTTTTTTTTTAAGTACCTGTCATGTTTCTGGTATAATCCATAATTCTTAGGAATTTACTGAAAACAACAAGTGGGCTTTATATTATATATTTTATTTTTATAATAACTTATTGGCAAATGCAGTTAGCAGCACAAAAATATTAATCAACAAATATCAGTATAATGAAGCAAAACTTGCATAACAATCAGATAAAAGCTAACAAACAAACTAAGGCAAACTTTCACACATATGGACTTCAATCACAAATAAGGTTTATAAAGATCTACACACAGTTCATAATAATATGCTGTGGAGTATGACAATAGAAAATCTCAAGTACAGTAACTTAACATTAGCAAAATCATACAAAATAAGTAGTAATTTTTACCATAATAGCACACCAAATATATCATCATCAAATAATTTACAGTACAGTCGGTGGCAAAAGTCGTGTCGCCTCACCTGCTTCACCGAGACGCCCAGTGTTGATGGAGTTAAGAAATACACACGTTTTCTACACTTAATAATCTCGAGTCTATGAACATTACGTGCCTCGGTGAAGCGAGCGAGACGACAGGACTTTTGCCGCCGATTGTACAGTACCTCATTTCCCTTTATCCAATGAGTGGAAGCCATAAACTGAAGTATTAATAAATATCACACTGGTGTTGAACCCGGGTGCTAATGCCATACAATAATACTATTTTCCAATGAAATCTGAAAACTTTTTAACTTTGTTTATTCTAGATATGAAGCGAGAGATACAGTACTGTAGTTCAATTCTATTACTTTACTTGAGATCATACAAGGTCAAATAAATCATAGCTACAATAGTTACAGAAGGGAAAACTAGAACAATGATATTTCTAGTTCTCAGCATTAGCAAAAATACCACAAGATTGAGTAATAAGTCAAAGCTAAGTACATAACTATTTCTATGAATGAAGTCTCGTTTAAAACAAGTAATCAAATATCAAAGATGATATTCCATGCTATATTCTCATTGGATTTTCTATTTGGCCATAAAATATTTCATATAATTTATACAGTACAGTAAGTTCACTCAATGCATTTGTTCTCGATGTGTGTTTCACCTATTGCGCACCCTTTTATTTTATTACACGTGATGTTTCCACAGTGCAGTGGCTGCCAATAAGTAATTTTCCCCATACTGTATAAAGATGTATAATATTCATACTATGAGATTTCTCTTTACACGAGCACCTCTGTTGGCCAAATAGGTGTGTAATAGGCAAACCTACTGAACTACCTAAACAATAATAATATACAACATATTTTACTTTTGAGAAACTTAGTTTTTCAATAAAAACCAATCATGATAATTATGTTATTTGTACAGTGCTGGACGTCAGCAGGTACTTAATGGAGGCCCTTCTCTTTTCACCTTATATTTACAACAAGTGACTAGCACATGTTAAGTAAATTCATATGTAGAATAATTTAGCATCACATTTTATGGATACGTATATGTAGTTGTTTATCATAATATAGTACAAATTTATAAGATAATCTACCTTACCACTCTTAATTCATTCTCAAATAAGCTACCTTAAAACAAAAGTTTATTAAATGCTTGCATTCATATATTAGATTCAGTTGTACAAATCTACAATCACTCTTTGATATAAATTTGCAAATCCATTCATCTATTGTGTACTATATACACAAACGTTTGATTATCTATGTAACTCACATTCAGCAATACACACAATACATTTGGTTATGCATCAAGTTAATTCATATATACTCTATATAATGACTTACCCATCCCACTCATCCTCACAAAGCTAAACACAATATAATACTGACGTGTGGTTTGTGCAGTCAGCAGTTGGAACTGAAAATAAATATTAGTACCTGCAAGACCACAGCAAAAATAACAGCTTCAAATAGCCTCTGGCTGTCATATGTGCAAGGCAGGAAGCGAGCACAATGATCAACTTATTAGTGTAACTGGAGCCTCAAAGAGCATTTGTTGTTGCATCAGTAATGATCCTACCTTAATTACGGCCACATTTTCCCAACAAATTTAAAGTTGCTTATTCTTTGAAACAGAGACATTAACAGATCATCTCGGTAAAGGTGGTTTACTTAGTAAACCTGTCTTCTCCCCCTTGGTGTGATGGAGACAGAAATATCAAAATATGATTCCGACGTGATAGGTTTCTGTATGTTTGGCCTCTTGATGCCACAACAAAAAGCACTTGTACTGTAATCGGCAACATTATAAACAACCAAGCCTCACGGAGCAGTTGACTAGTTATTAATAATAGGCAATGTCAGTTAACAACAGAAGCGCAGGATATGTACCCGGTATATAAAAATGGTTCCCCCCCAAACTGTGATCAGTGTATTACCTAATATATACTGGATTTCATTATTTGTCAGTAAAGCCCCAATTTAGCTTACCCTCAAGTACCGTACTTAAAATAGCTTTCAACCTACAAAACAGATATGCCAAGGAAGTATAAAACTGAACAATCAATGGCAGTGTAAAGCAAATGATGAAAAGATAACTCACCCAGGTCTGAGGTTTTTATTACAACTCCCTCCCATGATTGATGAAACAAAAAGCAACTCAACCTCAATGTCCATCACTGTGCTTCCTTCTGCTTTAGTACCCTTGTCAATACTGTACTGAATTTCCTCTATTAAACATAATTGAATAACTAACAAAAACCTAAAGCCTCTGGTCCCATATAAAAAAAATAACTGTTACTGTCTTATCATTATGCAGTACAGTATGCAAAGTTTCTCAATTCACACTGATGAAGTTCCAAGTTTGTATACATTAACGGTAGCAAACATAATGGCTTTTGGGCTAATGGTGTGCTCTCAAAAATTGTTTCAGCTGAGGTTATTGGATCACAAATTTCAATGATTAATATTAGTGTACAGTAAACAATGATGTATACATTTGTCTCAATATGTATTGTACACTCTTTGTGCTATCATACTCTTAATTTGACAGTTGTAGTAGAACTGTATAGCTAAATACTCCTACATTAGTATCTTGATATTTCTTAAACAGTAAACAATTTAGAAATATCCCAGAATACATTACTTTCTTATTAATTATTTTATATAATATTTGTCTCTAAACTTTTCTATATGAAAATTTCATATTGTCAGCTACAGTACCGTACATTATTATAAAGTACAACATTATTATAGATTGTTACCTAAAATAATCCAATCTAGACTGTATGAACTAATGAATATGTTGATTCAGAAGTATATATTCAATAATAGAAAATACTGTACACTACTACTTCAAAAGTCACTATTAATAGAATAGCACCACACGTGTATCAATTTCTGTAAATAAATGTACCATTGCACTTAATTTGAGCAAACTCAGTTTTGCTAATGGTATAATTGCTAAGATCTACTGTAACACACTCTACCTAAGAAAGAATCATTGACTTATGTACCTGAAGTCTATGTTAAGGCAGCCAGATCCGTCCTTATGGTACTTAAAGACTGTGAAAACACACATGTTAGCCTCTGGGTCATCATGACTGGGTTGGATCTAGGAATACTGTATATATAAACTTTGCAACACTCTGAGGAACTTGTCATGTCAGCCAACTATATATTAATAATTCCTCCAAGCTATGTTATGAACCATATTTCTTCAGTATTGTTTTGTAGCACAATTAGGAGTAAACTATCACTTTAGATACCCAAACATTATTTTAGCGCCCATTAACTTTTAGAACTTAAGAAATTTTCAATATTAACACATTACTGTACACATCAACTTGTACCTTCATTTATGTTACTAACTTCTGCAGTGTTGTCACAAGAAGTGGAAAAGAAGGAAAAACAAATAATATGTGTGATAGTTTAAGATTTAGAATTTTGACTTTTTGTTACTGTTCTGTGTGCCTACATCATTCTCAAGTCAGCTGTTACAGTACCCTTCTCTCCTTTCCCCATATGGAGGTATGATATAGTCTGCTTTGAGGTTTTGGTGCCCTTATGGGCCTGAGCCAATCTCCTTTCCTTCTTTGACCTTCACAGTTGCTGCCATGTACCAATAATTTTTTCTCATCCAATTGGCAGAAACAAGAAAGAATGTTCCATTTCTATGAATGTCCACACTGAGGATTGAACCAGGATTCTGACAATGCAGACCCAGGTGCTAGTCACTGTACCACCAACACCACTATAAAGAAGGTAAAAATTCCTATTGTGTAATAGAATACTTGATAACATTTGCTGCTCACTTCTCCCATATCTGCTAACAAGGCAGAATAAAGTCAATACTTTACTACAATATGTGGAGTTTGAGCATTTTAATGGATACTGTAGTTTTGTGACACATACAATACAGTATGTATAGTAGATAGGAAGCAAGGCAACACCACTTGCTGTGTAATCTAAAGATGAACAAAGATGTACAGTAGATAGTTTAACTACACACTGGCTGAGCTGGAACATGCAATCATTGTTCTGTACAGTATGCTATAACTCATCTACCTGATTGAACTTCAAGACACATTCTTATAATCTTACATTCAGTTTCAGAAAAAAACACAAGGTCAAAAGATAGAAACTAAGTGACATTTGTAAACACATGAAATACTCACATTTTAAAGTAATCTATAACAAGCACACAGTAGAATATTGCTGTACCAATTATTTTAACCAAATAGCAAGGTCAATTCCAAATGTAATAATCAGCATAGAGTACAGTGAAAGCTCTTTTTTCCGGCATTCTGTTCAAGTTTACCGGCAACTTCCCGTACCCGGCATTTTTTCCATAAAAATATAAATATAGCCAAAAAGAGCAGCCACGTTCACCCACGCAGAGTGAGGAGGGAGTGACGAGTAGTATACTGTACCGTTTTGTAAATGCACCACCTGACATGACTGAGTGTTGTTGTTAACTCGTAATTACTAAAAACAAAACGAGTGAGTCACACTCAACGCAGGCTAGGCCTATATTCATTTGACCTTGAGCTAGGGTGAGTGGAGACTGAGGGTAGGGGGGGGAAGGAGCGAGGAAGAAGTGGTAGCAACACCACTTCACAAACGACAGTGATATCATTTACTGACTTGTTTATTATAATTTCGCTCGTTATGTATAAGAACTTCTTGGATTTATTTAAGAGTCATCTGTATATGTACATAATCTATCTATAGCTCTGACGCCTCGTTCCCTCCGGGAACTCCCCCGAAGGGGGTGGCCACGGCAGAAAAGTCTCCAGTCTTCCCTGTTCAAACACTCCCTCCTTACTTGGTCAAGCCCTCCCCTCCCCCTCATGTTTCTCTCCTTTACATACTCTTCCACTCTGTTCTGCCATCTTACTGGTGGTCTGCCTCTCACACCAGGTCCCACAACTTCACTTCCATACACCTTCTTTACAAACTCCTCACCTTGCATTCTCTTTACATGTCCATACATAAATAAATATACATACAAATATATAAATAAAAATACATACATAAATAGGTATGTAATGATGTATAAATAATGTACCTACCGAAATCCGTTGTATCGGGGTCTTTTAAATCGAGATTTAACTGTACTTGTGAATGAATGTAGAGTAACGTAATTTAAAGTACACTTTCTTGTATCCGGAAATTTCTCGTATCCGGAACGTTCTCGGTCCCACTGGTGCCGGATAAAAGGGCTTTCACTATATAATTCATACAAAAATTGTATTATAATGCAGTGCTGAGCACTGCTCATTTGCAAACAAGACTAATTTTACGCAAATATATATGAACTGTTTGCTCTTGCAGAATCACAAATTTCAATCTATTTGCATATGTAGTGCCCACCACTGATTATGCACTATAGTCCATGGTAGTTTGATTGCATTCTCTAACTTTGCCATTTTATGTTAGAAAATAACTATATTTTAGCTTACAGTATGAGTACAGTTGTAGCCGGGTGTATATATCCATCCTTCCACAGCCAACTCAAGACATGTGACACCATTACAACCATATATATGAGGAGTGTAGCAGGGCACCACTTGTCAACCTGTGTCCAATCAGTTACTAGAGTTAGCTAGAGAGTGTTGACAAACCAAAGCACACACTCTCTCATTGATTTGACTGTGGTTGATGGGTGTTGTGTTGCTTTACCCCTTCCCTTGTATCCATAGTTATAATGGTGACAGGTGTGTGAGTTACCTGGGAGAAGGTGGATAATGCACACCTAGCCTCACCTGTATATACATTTGGGAGGGAGAGCATAAAATACAAATACAGTATTTACAGTATGGGTACATTCTATATATAATTATTATATATATCCTACTATATCACTTGAAAATTAATAAAGGCACAAGAAGACGGTCTCATCTTCTATCCTTTTCTCTATTTTCCTCTGCCACTGCTACTTGTCTATCATACTATCTCTCTCTTACCTCTGTCTATCCTTCTATTCACGAGAATGCTAATTGTCAGTTTTCAATCAAATTTCTCTAGTATTGTATAAACATATACAGTATCTTTTTTTCTTCTTTGGCATTATATACTCTTACCTTTTATTATACTTTTTGTAGCATTAAAATGTTCATGGTTATCAAAATCCATAGAGTAAACACCAAAGTGCTCAAATAACAAATATTTTAAGTATATTCTCCTTTGAACTTTGAACTCCTGGTCTGTCCCAGACAATTATTGCGCTACCGACCACCTTCAAATTTTTCTGTTCTTATTATCCTGACTGGTGTTTTGATAGAGCTAATTCCCATTGTCACTAACTGAAAGAGTTGAGAGTAATCACCAGTCAGTTCAACATGAGAGTTGGTGTACCTTAGTGTTGACCTAAAGTTAGATGCTTTCTAAATATATTCTCATAATTACCATCACACTGAACTTGCATAAACTTTTCACAATATTTTTCTTTAGTAGTTAGTTATATTAATTTCCTAGATATGTTTTAGTTTGATACAGGAAATTGGTTACTAGAAGTCATAAAGGCACACATATGGGTAGAACAGCATTAATATATATTTAACTCTCAAGCTGCACTTAAAATCTGAAACCCATAAGATTATGTATAGTGCATCGGCAACGACCACAGGCGATATTATAGAAAGGGATCAACTTCATGTCAACACAGAGGTACCGTGACTTCCATACTGAACTAACTAATGATCACCTGCAATTCTCAAGTTAGAGACACTGGGAAATAATGTATCAACACTTCCTTTAAATACTGTACTGATCAGAACCTCCTCATCTACATTTTAAATTCATCTCTGCTCTATCACATTCTTCTTCTATCAGTATTTTGTTCTCCTGTATTTCTCTTTCCAATTAACCCTAACACTTCCTCATTCAATATTATAGTTTCAAATCTCATATTTTGTACTTACTAAGGATAGATAAGTGAAGGTAAGGAATGCATTCATAATAGTAATTTGTCTTACCATGTTGTTACCAGCTGCTGTACTAAGAACTAACATTTACCATGTCTTTGTTATCTTGAAAAAACATTGTAAGCAAATGTACAAAACCTTCTTTCACTTCACTTATTATATCCTGGGTGGGAACAAATTATGGCTCATGACTTTATATCAATTTTATCACATTACCAAACTATGTCATTCTATTAAACTTTCAACTATCACTATATACCTTTCAATTCCTCTTCTATACTATACTATGTTACCTTTTTACTTTCCACTCCTGCTTTATGGCCTCTTCTCCCTCTTAACGTGCATAGAGAGATCAGTAGGAGCAGCTTGAGCACTATTACTGTCACTGATGCTCTTGTTGGCACTGCTGCTGCTGGCTGTGACAGCTGCTGCTGCAGCAGCTGCCACTGCAGCTGACTGTTGAAGTGCTGCTGATGTAAGGGCCATGGGGAGAGTCACCAGAGGGCCACCTGTTGCCATATCTGGAATCATGACTGATGCAAATTAGTTGCTGGATATTTACTTTGATGTACATAATTATGCATTTAGGCATTACAGTATTTCATATACAGTATTAAGCTAGATTATGTTGGTTACATATCCATGTCCCATTCCCTCCCTTCCCTCTTTTCAATCACATAAAGCAGTGTTGTTATTATAATAACTTAATACTAGGCTGTTGGGTGAGTATGAGAGGGAGGGACACACTCACAAAATCAAAATTCTTACCATTAATATTTTTCTTTATCATACCCACAGGTGTGATGTGTTGAAGGAAAGAGCTACAGTACCTTTGGATGGCTTTTTTACAAACTATTAGATACACAAGGACTTCTCCAGTTCTACTGATGAATACCAACATAAATCTACAACTCGGTACCTTCACTCTTACCATTGACCAGAGTTTTACATCATGAAACTTTTACTTCTGCATTTTATCTTAAACACAACATGCAAGACTGGAAAGAGACCTTGTAATATTAAGTAAGGAAACGACAGAGAACAACAAGAAGCTTGAAGAAATAGACGAAGAGTTGAAGAGAAAATAGGAATCGGCTCTGGTTAAGTATTTACAGGAACTTTTTTTTTTTTAGCAAGACTGCCAGATGTGCTAATATTTAAATTAAATTGGTCTTATTTTAGGTTGTACTGGTGGAACAAGGTATAAATGATATTCAGCTTGTTTTTATCTGGTAGCATACTGAGAAAAAATGACATCATAACATAAAGTAAGATATAAATGTGATGGTTTTACTTACTCTGGTCATGAGAGACATGGAGTCCTGGTGGAAGGTTAAGAAGGATGGGTGTGGGTGTGTCATTACCAGAGGCTGTGTGGTGGGCGGGAGCTGCAGCATATACCACTCCACCACCTGCTGTATAAACCACTGATCCACCACCACCACCGCTGCTGCTACCGCTACTTCCACCACCCATCACCATACTACCACCTGTAATACCAACATACCTCTGTTTATTTTGTACACTGAAAAACATCATTGACAACCGGTTTTGGTAGAAAGGGATTTGATTGTATTAACCCTTTCTGGTCTCTTATCAAAATCAAGACCCCAAAATCTAGGCTCAGTCAAGCTTTGTCTCTTTTGGCACAGGCACAGTGGTTCAGATAATGGACAGAATCGATAAACCACATTTGGATCACATACACAAACAAAGAGTCCTTCAAATGGTTCTAAAGAGCTGGGGTTGTCTTGTTTCTAACCTAAACATAAGCCTTAAAACAACATTTTTATTAATTTGATATTACACCAAGTAGAAGACATCAACTGCTGCCAAGAGCAAGAAGTCTCCTCATTCTTTGGTGTTGGTCAAACAATAATATATAACTAACTGATCATCTATTGTTTAAGTTTAAGGGTTAACTTGTGAATTTGGCTAAAAGTTAGTTATGGTTATGGAGACACTGTTATGGGAGACATAGGACTATAAGCAAGAATAACTGTAGGTGTTTACAATGGTGTGGTATCAATACATTGACTCCATAGCCGTGTACACTATAGTCATTGTATCAGTACTGTACCATGTCATCATCAACACCATGGATTATTATACCTATGGTCCTATATGGAGAGGACCTTACCTGAGAGCACAGTGGTCCTAGAGGTGGTGGTAGAGGAAGAAGTGTGGGGCTGGGTGGAGGAATGAGTGGAAGAGGTGGAGGTGGAGTTGGTGGTCACTACACAACCTGAGTCAAGGATGAGGCTGGGTTAGTAGTGGTTACATGACATCTTACAAACAGGTGTGCACTTTTTTTTTTTACAAGCAACCAGTTTTATGGAACAGATTCACTTTTTGGTGAATTGGGGCAAATTAATTCCCGAATCCAAAGTACAATGTCAGGAAACAAGACCAGATTAACAAATATAATAATGTTGCCTGAAATAGTTTGGAGGAATCAGTTGCTCCAGATTTACCCTTAATGGACCCTGTAATGTAGTCAGAAAATTGGAGGTAAGCGAGTCCTTCAAACATTGCCATGAAACACCCCCTACATAGATAAAAGGAGCATGTTTTGTGGCATAGACAGGTGGAATAAAAAAGCTCCAATTTTCATATACAGTGTTGGTAAATCTGGAGCAAATAATTCCTCCAAACTACAGTATTCCAAGCAACAACAGAACACCCATCATTTTCGCTCTTCTGGTCTTGTTTCCTGGCATACTTTGGAGGAATCAAGGCACTCCAATGTAACCAAAGCGAATGAATGACCCTTGAATCAACTTTTTTTTATTATTTTTATTTATATATATATATATATTTTTTTTTTACCTGGTACAGACGAGAGAACCAGGCCGTGTGGGAGTTGAACTGGCAAGGACTGAGTGGCAATAGGTAAGGCATTGTTGTTGTTGATAGATCCATGATGCCCTACCAATGCCCCTCCTCCCTGGCTGCCTGACGAGGGTGTGGGTGTGTCTGAGGGTGAAGGGGGTGAGGAAGAGCCAGAGGGACTTGATGATCCACCCCCAAGATATTCGTCACGACCTAAACCATCCTGTCCAAAAAAAAAAAAAAAAATTACAAGTTAGTCGAAAATGTAAAATATATAAAAAGTTAGTCGAAAATGTAAATGAAAATTAAATTGATATGGTTACGATAAATTTTTGTATGTACGTAAAAAAAAAATCACATTAGTTAGTCGAAAATGTAAAGAAAAATTAAATTGATATGGTTACTTTTAAATGTATGTATTGTACATGTATTTAAAAAAAAATCACATTAGTTCCTAGAAAATGTAAAGAAAAATTAAATTGATATGGTTATTTTTAAATGTATGTATTTAAAAAAAATCACATTAGTTCCTAGAAAATGTAAAGGAAAATTAAATTGATATGGTTACGATAAATTTTTGTATGTATGTAAAAAAAAAATCACATTAGTTCCTAGAAAATGTAAAGGGAAATTATAATTGATATGGTTACGATATATTTTTGTATGCATGTAAAGAAAAATTAATTGATATAGTTACCCAGAAAATGTATGTATGTATGTATGTAAGGGAAAATGGAATAAACTTGTGGTATTCTATGATATTTACGAAGCCAATTAATTAAAAAGTTGAATAAATATACCTGACAAAGTTTGTTTTTAACTTTACAACAACTCGTATATATAATTATTAACCATTATAAGTATTTAGTATAAAGTTGAAATTAAACTATTATTATTATTATTATAAGTATTTAGTATAAAGTTGAAATTAAACTATTATTATTATTATTATTATAAGTATTTAGTATAAAGTTTAAATTAAACTATTATTATTATTACTACTATTATGTTGTTGTTATTGTTGTTAGTTATGTCGATATCAGCCCCATTTTAAGGGGGTGCGCGAGTAAGGGACAGGTTGGGGGGGGGGGGGTTGAGAGGTGATGGAGCTTACAACAATACAACTAACACGAAGCTCCACCAACTATAAATAAATGTGATACGAGTTTATAGATGTGATAGAGGTTATGGTTGTGATAAAGCTTACAACACCAGAGCTTATTGTTGTGATAGAGCTTACAACACCAGAGCTTATTGTTGTGATAAAGCTTACAACACTAGATAGAGCTTATAACACTAGATACAGCTTACAATACCACCACTACTACCACCAACAACATTACATAGAGCTTACAAAACCACCAACATTACACACACACACACACACACATACATACATACAACCAACCAACCAACATGAGGCTCCACCCAAATATAGAAGGAGGCCAGATATGGGTCGGCCACACTCCTAATATAGATACCACGTCAGCCCACACGTACCCACCACTCCCCCCCACCCCCTGCCCCACACTCTCCCCCACTCCCCCCCCCCTGCCCCCCCCTCCTCCCTGGCACTCTCCCTGGCACTGTGATCTTCTATATACCTGACGCTGTCCCTCCCATGCATGTTTGTTATTTTGATTTTTACCTGACCTGGCACTCTGACCTACCCCTCTCCTTGCTCCACCCTGACCTGACCTGACCTACCCTCTCCATGCCCCACCCTGACCTGACCTGACCTGACCCTCTCCTTGCTCCACCCTGACCTGACCTGTCCTGAGAGAGGGAAGATAGGCTACATGACACTGACATGACAGAGGCACATGTAGGGATGATATATATGGCACTATAGAATGTAATATGGCACTGTAGAATGTAATATGGCACTATAGAATGTAATATATATGGCACTATAGAATGTAATATATATGGCACTATAGAATGTAATATGGTACTGTAGAATGTAATATATATGGCACTATAGAATGTAATATATATGGCACTATAGAATGTAATATGGTACTGTAGAATGTAATATATATGGCACTATAGAATGTAATATATATGGCACTATAGAATGTAATATGGCACTGTAGAATGTAATATGGCACTGTAGAATGTAATATGGCACTATAGAATGTAATATGGCACTATAGAATGTAATATGGCACTGTAGAATGTAATATGGCACTATAGAATGTAATATGGCACTATAGAATGTAATATATATGGCACTATAGAATGTAATATGGCACTGTAGAAATGAGAGGACATAACTACCGTATAGTCAGTGGCAAAAATTCTTGTCGCCTCAATCAGCGTACGTGTCTTGAAGGAAAACACGAAGGATAATTGAAAAGAAAAAAAAAAAAAAAAAAAAAAAAAAAAAAAAAACATTCACAATTAAAATAAACTGATTGATGCAAACATTTAATAGGACAATAATTGGGAAAAAAAAAAACACATTCACAATTAAAATAAACTGATTGATGCAAACATTTAATAGGACAATGATTGAAAAAAAAAAAACGTTCACAATTAAAATAAACTGATTGATGCAAAAATTTAATACTCTTCCTTCTCTGTTTCTTCAGTTAGTTAGTTAGTTAGCGAGTCTGTAGAGGTTATTATTATTATTATATATATTTTCACCATACTGTATACACTTCATAATTTGGCGACAGGACCTTTACCGCCGACTGTACAGTGTGTGTGTGTGTGTGTGTGTGTGTGTGTGTGTGTGTGTGTGTGTGTGTGTGTGTGTGTGTGTGTGTGTGTGTGTCAGGTAATCAATAACAATATGCAATAGTATAGAAATGGATCAATTCTGGCACAAAAAATAAATAATAACAACACACACACACACACACACACACACACACACAATACCAAGAGAGTGAGAAAAGAGCTGCTGTAACGAGAGAGAGAGAGAGTGATGGATTACAGAAGGTTGCCTGTAATATGGTACTACAATGAATGGACAAGAGAGAGAGAGAGAGATAGGGAGGTTTAAGGCAGTGTGTGTGTGTGTGTGTGTGTGTGTGTGTGTGTGTGTGTGTGTGTGTGTGTGTGTGTGTGTGTGTGTGTGTGGTGTGTGTGTGTGTGTGTGTGTGTGTGTGTGTGACATAGAGAGGGCTAAGACAGTGTGTGTGTGTGTGTGTGTGTGTGTGTGTGTGTGTGTGTGTGATATAGAGAGGGCTAAGACAGTACATGTGTGTGCGTGTGTGTGTGTGTGTGGCTAAGGCAGATGTGGCACCAGAGAGAGAGAGAGAGAGAGAGAGAGAGAGAGAGAGAGAGAGAGAGAGAGAGAGAGAGAGAGAGAGAGAGAGAGAGAGAGAGAGAGTGAGAGAGAGAGAGAGAGAGAGAGAGAGAGAGAGAGAGAGAGAGAGAGAGAGAGAGTGTGTTGTCAGTAGGGTGGGGTGGGGTGGGGTGGGGTACAGGTGTGGCACTGTGAAGGGTTGGGGGAGTGCCACAAAAGGCACCACGAGTCAGCCCCTCTGCTCTATATTTGGCAGGGGGTGTGGCGTTGTGGGGCGGGGCAGGGGGCGTTGTGGGCGGGGCAGGGGAGGTGGGGAGCGTTGTGGGGCGGAGCAGGGGAGGTGGGGAGCGTTGTGGGGCGGAGCAGGGGAGGTGGGGAGCGTTGTGGGGCGGGGCAGGGAGGTTGGGAGCGTTGTGGGGCGGGGCAGGCGAGGTGGGGAGCGTTTGGGTGGGGCGGGGCAGGGGTGTGTGGCGTTGTGGATGGGGCAGGGGGGTGGGGGGGCGTTGTGGGGCGGGGCAGGGGGGTGGGGGTGGGGCGACGAGGTAGGGCGTGAGTTGGGGTGAAGAGGAGAGAGGTGGGGTTTGGGATAGATAGGGTAGGGGGCGTGGTGTGAGAGATGGAAGGGGTTGGGGGGAAGGGGGACATAGTTGGGGGAAGGGGGGCGTGGTGAGTAAGGAGGGGGGGGGACACACACACACACACACACAAGCTTGGCCCTAGCACAGACGAAAGATGACCCAACCCCCCCAACCCATCAACCCCAACACAGCCACTCTGGTCACTAACTAATTTGTTCTTACACACAATCACATCAGCTTCAAACAATGAGCTTCAAACCACCCTATAAGCTTCAAACCATCACAAAAACTATACATATATAATATTCTACTGACATTAGTAATCACAAGTACACGTGATTTATATAATTACAGAATAACTCGTAAGGAAAAGGAAAACGGAATACCAAGCTTTCGTCTATTAAGGTATTGCGACAACTATTGATACAACATTAAATATATCAATGTCCATAGTTGTTTGTAGGGATATATATAAGTATGTATTACAGAAGGATATGCATACTTCCTTCTGTTATACATGCTTATAGTCCCTACAAATAGTTGTGGATATTACTATGGTTAATGTTCTATCAAGATTTGTCGCAATACCTTTTTTGGCAACTGTACCTACATTAACCAACCCATCAACCAAACATATCACATTTCAAACACAAAATTATTATAATTTAGACACAAGTAGTTAATATTTATGTATGTATGTATGTATGTATGTATGTATGTATGTATGTATGTATGTATGTATGTATGTATGCTATACCTTGTACCATTACACATTGTAGTCTGACCTATCCTGACCTCCTATGACCTATCCTGACCTTCCTATTCACTGCTGCCATGGTCTTTCCTTGAGGGGGCTGCGGGAATAGGGGGACAGCCTGACCCCCTATTCCCGCACCCCCTTAAACTGAAGCGCCTTTAAAAACTTTGTTATATCCTCTGGTGTTAGCCTAAGAAAAAAAAAAGAAAAAAAAAAGAATTAAGAAATGTTATTGATGATGGTGATAGTGAGAATAATAATAATAATAATAATAATAATAATAATAATAATAATAATAATAATAATAATGATAACAATAATAATAATGATAACAATAATAATAATGATAACAATAATAGAATAACAAATAGTAATAAAATAACAATAACAATAATAATAAAAATAACAAATAGTAATAAAATAACAATAACAATATAATAAAATAACAATAACAATAATAAAATAACAAAGTAATAAAAATAACAATAACAATAATAAAATAACAAATAGAACAACAACAACAACAACAACAACAATAATAATAACAATAATAATCGGATCATCTAAGCCCCAAATGATATACGAAATTAACAAGATTATCACCACTAATAATTATAATAAATCTAATTAGGATGATGATAACGGAGTGTGTGTATTTAATTATAGGTAAAGATGCAGGGAGGGGGGGGAGGGGGGGAGAGAGAGAGGGGGGGGGGAGGGGGGGGAGAGAGAGAGGGGGGGGAGGGGTGCTATATTTGGTATAGGACAGCCTGCCCATACCACCAACACTACCACTACTACTACTACTATTATTATTATTTTTACTACTTCCACCACTACTACTACTACCACTACTACTACTACTACTACTATTATTTTTACTACTTCCACCACTACTACTACTACTACTACTATTATTATTTTTACTACTTCCACCACTACTACTACTACTACTACTATTATTATTTTTACTACTTCCACCACTACTACTACTACTATTATTATTTTTACTACCACCAACACTACCACTACTACTACTACTATTATTATTTTTACTACTTCCACCACTACTACTACTACCACTACTACTACTACTACTATTATTTTTACTACTTCCACCACTACTACTACTACTATTATTTTTACTACTTCCACCACTACTACTACTACTACTACTATTATTATTTTTACTACTTCCACCACCACTACTACTACTATTTTTTTACTACTTCTACCACTACTACTACTACTACCACTACTTTTACTACTTGCAGTTTTGATAAATCTGGAGCAACTGATTCCTCCAAACTATTCCAAGCAACAGAACATCTTTTTTTTCTATTCATCTGTCTCTGTTTTATTATTATTATTATTATTATTATTATTATTATTATTATTATTATTATTATTATTTGATTTTTTCATTAATTTGGTGGCACTTATTTCCTTATCTAAATATTGTATATATAATAATAACACTGATAATTAAAAGCATCATACATACATACATACACACACATACGAAAAAAATACATATATATATATATATATATATACTCTTTTACTAGGAAAACAAAAATATATATATAATACTTAACGAATATGCATGTGATTATTTCTTTACGACATTAATTCAGATAATAATAATATTCTCAGCTAATAAATACTTCTTTCTGTAACTGAAGTAAATATATATATATATATATATATATATATATATATATATATATATATATATATATATATATATATATATATATATATATATATATATATATATATATATATATATAAATAATCATATATCACCAATATGCATGCTAATTAATTAACTTTTGCAAATACCCGTTTAATTAAAGCGATTTGCACACACACACACACACACACACACACACACACACACACACACACACACACACACACACACACACACACACACACACACACACACACACACACACACACACACACACACACAATTTCTGATCCTATTTTCCGCTAGTAAATCTTACTTGACACTTTTGTACTTTACTTTACTTTCCTCATGCATCTCTCTTCATCACTCAACCTTTCCTCAGTCTTATCTTTTCCTAACCTCTCCTCATTCAAAACCTCTCTTCACTTACAACCCCTCCTCTCTCCTCCAACCTCTCCCCTCTCCTACAACCTCTCCCCTCTCCTACAACCCCTCCCCTTCCCCTCCTCATCCCCAAACTCTCCCTTTTCCTCCCCATCCATTACCTCTCTCCTTTCCCCTCCTCACCCCGCCACACCACAACCTCACCTCACCCCTCCTCAAACCACATTTAAGGTCCCTCAAGTTGCAAGCTGTAGGTAGGTAGGTAGGTAGGTAGGTAGGTAGGTAGGTAGGTAGGTAGGTAGGTAGGTAGGTAGGTAGGTAGGTAGGTGGGTAGGTAGGTGGGTAGGTAGGTGGGTAGGGTAAGTAGGTAGGTAGGTAGGTAGGTAGGTAGGTAGGTAGGTAGGTAGGTAGGTAGGTAGGTAGGTAGGTAGGTAGGTAGGTAGGTAGGTGGGTAGGTAGGTGGGTAAGTGGGTAGAGAGCAATAGGAGTAAATGTCAGTGAGGTATACAGCAGCTTTTTCCTTCACGCCATCTCGGCCCCCTTGTCAAGTCGAGATTTATCACTTACAGTACACAGTCTTGCAATTCCAAAACACCACCACCACGACAACAGCAGCATCCACAACAAAACGAGTAATAATAATTGGAGGTGTTATATTTTATTTACCACACACACCTACAGTACACCTACACACCTACACAGTCTCATCACACCACCACACACACACACATACCTACCAACACACACACACACACAGTCTCATCACACCACCACACACACACACACACCTACCACCACACACACACACACACACCTACCAACACACACACATACACACACCTACAGTACACCTACCAACACACACACACACACACACACACACACACATATCTACATCCAACACACCTATACTAAATGTGAATACTGGAATAATGACTAAACGTAAACACCAATAATGAAATATAACCAGACTTGTGAGTTGTAATACTATACTATACTATACTAAGGAGATATTACCCCGTAGAGTATTAATTGTGTGTGTGTGTGTGTGTGTGTGTGTGTCTTCTATAACCCCCCCCTCTCTCTCTCTCTCTCTCTCTCTCTCTCTCTCTCTCTCTCTCTCTCTCTCTCTCTCTCTCTCTCTCTCTCTCTCTCGTAACTTTCTATATATTAAACAAAATAAAAGGAAGGAAAGGGAGGGAGAGAAATGATGGAGAAGGAGGGAGGGAGAGAAGGAGGGAGGGAGGAGAGAAGGAGGAGAGAGAGAGGAGGGAGGAGAGGGAGGGAGAGAGGGAGAGGAGAGAAGTAGGGAGGGAGAGAAGGAGGGAGAGAAGGAGGGAGAGAAGAGGAGGGGAGGGAGGGAGGGAGGGAAGAGGGAGGGAGAGCAAGAAAGGAGGAAAAGTGAAAGAGATAATAATATGTATCAAAATTACAC
>JAWZYT010007175.1:0-23664 GCA_034508575.1 Petrolisthes manimaculis | reverse complement strand
GTAACATGGCTTTGCACAGCGAGGTGTATAGTAACGCACATGTGAGTCACCTACTGTAAACACGGGAGAAATAAAACATAAAATGATAGAAGGTTAGTGAGTGCGTTTGATCGTATGTGTGTATCGCGATTAAGAGGAGAATCTATGACCTTTTCCCCCTACCTAGAGTGGGTGTTAATGGTATATGGGTCAAACCGATAACACGATGGGGTCATAATAGGTAGGTAGGTCATGGGGTCAAGCGATAACCATGACTAGAGTACCATGGATCCAGGAAATATTTTATATTATTAATGTACAAATGAATAACTAAATGGAAATGAATGTGTGAGCCAACATAATATTATCGAGATTAATAAATATTCAAAAGAGTAATATGGGAAGGAAGAGGGGAGAGAAATTACTTTAAATGTGCACTCTCTCTCTCTCTCTCTCTCTCTCTCTCTCTCTCTCTCTCTCTCTCTCTCTCTCTCTCTCTCTCTCTCTCTCTCTCTCTCTCTCTCTCTCGTCTCTCTCTCTCTCTCTCTCTCTCTCTCTCTCTCATCTCTCTCGGTGACCCACTTATGGTACTGTACTGGAGTAGGTAATAGTTGGCAATCTGAATGAATTTTTTTTTTTTTTTTTTTTACCTGATAGAAACCTGTGACCACGAGAGACTTGAAGGCGATCCACTGGTCCTCTGGGTTTTACAAATTATAGGACACATAGATTTTTCTCACATTCCATTGACCAGAATTTCTGAGTTATGCATTGGTGGACACAAGGAAATATTACATGTACTACTTAAACATTCACAAGTTACCCAGCCTATACCTCAATGTCGTATCACTACCAATTCTCTCATGGTGCGATCATCTCGTTTCTCTATTTTCGTATCTCTAGTTTCAACTTTTTAATAAAATCAGGCTTTGACTTTACTCAACACAGTCCAATCAACTTTTTCATTAATAATATATATATATATGTCCCGGATATAATTAATATGTACTCTGAGATCACGTGATAGGTTCCCCGTACCGAGTGATTGAGCAGCCATGTATAGCGAAGGCGGTCTCTCAAAAGGCTGGATCGAGGGGGGCGCCGCTCCACCATGAATAAGCCAATTGCACACAGGCCTCGTTAGAACGCACATTGTCAACACCACCCTGGCACCTCACACATTGTCAACACCACCCTGGCACCTCGTTACATATGGTAATGAGTCACACGGTATAGGCATGTGAAGGGAGGCGTAGCAAAATGTTGGTAAGGCATGTTAGGAATTCCAGTGCTCTTCTGATTATGGAGGAATGATGCTTTTCTCGTTCGTATAAAAAATAGGACGAACATAATTTACCTTGCTGCCGTAAATGAGCCGCAACTATTGTAGGATTTACCGACAGAGCAAATATCTATTCAAGATGTACAGTCGGCAAAAAAAAAAGTATTGCAACTCCCCTATAAATAATTCTAGTTTATTTCAATGTAAGGGTAATTCCAATACAGTACTTTATTTTACCGACTGTACCACACATACATCTCGACTGGGAACTACTCACTATTAAATAAAAAAAAATAAAAAAAATACACTTGCCTAAGACCTGGTTGTATTTCAATGTCATGGTGAGGAGTTAAATTAATCGACCTGCTGTGAATGTCAGAGTAGCGTTTGGGAAATGTTTCCGTCATCTCCATTAACACAGACACGAAAAACAAGTGCAGTCTATTAGGCCAGACGGTAAAAATAGTCATCATATCAAGGTGGAAAACTGGTTCCTCTCATCCCAGTTACTGTGGGTATGTCTGAAGTGTAGGCAGGTGACGGAGGGGGTTGGTTGGTGGGTTGGTTGGTCGGTGGGTTGGTGGATTGGTTGGTTGGTGGGTTGGTGGGTTAGTTGGTGGGTTGGTTGGTGGGTTGGTGGGTTGGTGGGTTGGTGGGTTAGTGGGTTGGTTGGTAGAATACACGTCCATATGTCCAAATTAACCTGAACAAAGTTTGGCATCATAACGAGTGAATATATGGCACGAAAAAAACTATAAAACTGAATAAATGGCAAAAAATAACCACAGGACTGAATATATGGCACGAAATAACTATAGGACTGAATAAATAGCACGAAATAAATAGAAGAGTGAATAAATGGCACAAAATAACCACAGGACTTAATAAATGGCACGAAATTACTATAGGACTGACTAAATGGCACGAAGTAAATAGAAGAGTGAATAAATGGCCCGTAATAACCTCAGGACTGTCTCTCCATTACCACACTCAACTACATTTCACCATTAATTAAGGGACCCTGTGATGTAGTCAGAAAATTGGAAGTAAATCAGTCTTTTAAACATTGCCACGAAACACCACCTATATGGAAGGAGCTTGTTTCGTGGCATATTCAGGAGGAATCAGAAGCCTCCAATTTTCATACAGGAAGGATCACATACAACAAGAGGACAACAGGAACAACACTAACTTGGCATGATGTAAGACCCGAGTTATATTTCACATGACATAGTGTTATAGTAATTATTTCACCATAACATTATTTAAGGAAGAAGTAGCCTATACGGGGTTGGTAAATCTGGAGCAACTGATTCCTGTAAACCATTACAAACAACAGGTCAGGCCACCATTACAGTATCATTATCATCTAGTTCTGTTTCCTGGCATACTTTGGAGGAATTGGAGCATTTTATCATACCAAAAAGAGATTCCCCAATTAATTAAACACAAAACTTCAATATCATCCAAGTGCCTGGTTAAATAAACACACTAAATACCACAAAAACACAAATCTGATATATTTCTAAACAAGCACAAGCTGAAAATTAGAGTGTGTTCGATTTCAGAGAGGAAACGGTTCCCACGATATACGAGCAGTGAACTATTCCCTTCATTCACGAAACGGACACGTAAACATTTTCCCGAAAGAGTAAAAGTCAGGAAATAAAATGTGTTATGATCTTAAACTCTTTGCTCGTGTGTCACTTGTTTGTATGTGTGTGTGTGTGTGTGTGTGTGTGTGTGTGTGTGTGTGTGTACGAAGGAGAAGTCGATCCTTTCACCCCGGTTGCTGTAATCTCTTATACACTTGACCACAAGGCTTCCACAGTGGCATTTACAGTAAGCCTCTACTCTCCTCTTTTTT
This sequence comes from Petrolisthes manimaculis, assembly GCA_034508575.1. Taxonomy (NCBI): domain Eukaryota; kingdom Metazoa; phylum Arthropoda; class Malacostraca; order Decapoda; family Porcellanidae; genus Petrolisthes; species Petrolisthes manimaculis. The sequence continues at coordinate 20,536 of JAWZYT010007175.1, read as the reverse complement.
GGGTGTCCTGAAAGCTGTTAACTCCGTGTCTGTCTGTCTGTCTGTGTGTCTGTGTGTGTAACGTACTGTCTGTGTCTGTGTGTGTGTGTGTGTGTGTGTGTGTGTGTGTGTCTGTGTGTCTGTGTATTATAATTGTCTGATCAGTGTGACAAGGTGTTTGTTTATGTAAAGGTGTATATATATAAAGTATGGACGTTTACGAATGTGGTTTCTATATGTATATGGCGTTCAATCAACCGGATATGCTGAGTGTGTGTGTATGTGTATTTGAAATAATTATGTATATAATATTGTGTGTGTGGTGTGCTTAAGGATTACTAAATTCGAGTATGTGTGTGATGCCCGGGTACGCTTTGCTTGTTGGCTTTAAATGTGTACAATACAGTGGATGAGTTTATTGTGTGTACAGTTTGTCAGTTGTCTTTTTGTATATTATAATTATGTAGTGAATATCCTTGTGAAGTGCATCCACCATTTATATATATATATGTAATTTGTTGACACAGTACACAATATGTATACAGGTGAGTGTGCTTATGTATGTATGTGTGTATACGTATGCACACACGAGACTTCTTGCTGACTGTTGCAAATACGCAGCACATTTTTTTTTGGCAAGCAATGCAATCAATCCCGAGGTTTATGAGAACGTTCCATGTAATTACAGATACTGCAGAGTCCCAAGGGATCACTAACTTACACTTTAGATTCCAAAAGAACACCTACATTGTTTTTTTGTTTTGTTTTTATTCTTAGTTGTTCTGGTCATCACTAACTTTAACACATAGCACAAATGTTGTCTTCCTTCATGAGCCAAAGTTCCTCTAATTATCACTACTTGGTTTTCCTTTTATCTCATCATTTTACCATAATTACAACTTGGTCTTGTCTTGTTGTGGCATCAGTGGGTTTTCTGTCTGCCATCACAACCCACAAGAAAACAACATATTGTACTTCACCACCACCACCACCACCACCACCACTCGTTTATATCGTCTTGATAATGTGGGGCGAGAGTGGTAAAGTTATATGAGGCACGAGTGGTATAGGCGGTGGGGGTGAGGGGTGTGTGGTGGTGGTGGTGGGGAGAAGCAGGAGAGGCAATCGGATGAGAGAGGCGCGGTAGTCAGTAAAGTGGAAAGGGTGGGTGGATGAAGCAAGCCATGGGGTGGGAAGGGGAAGGGGAAGGGGAGGGAGGGGATCAGACGGGAAACACAAACTCCCCGGGGCTCCAACACAACAAACACTCAACTGGACTACATGCACTCCATCACCACACTGTCTATTCTAACTCACACTACACTCTACCACCACACTCTCCACTATACCACACACTGCACTCTACTTCACTCTACCTCACACTGAACTCCACCACCACACACTACACTCTACCTCACACTACACTCTGCTTCATACTACTCTCCACACTACCACACACTACACTCTACCACACACTACACTCTACCTCACACTACACTCTACTTCACACAACTCTCCACACTACCTCACACTACACACTACCTCACACTACTCTCCACACTATCACACACTACACTATACCACACACTACACTCTACTTCATACTACTCTCCACACTACAACATACTACACTCTGATTCATACTACTCTCCACACTACTACACACTACACACTACCACACACTACACTCTGCTTCATACTACTCTCCACACTACCACATACTACACTCTACTTCATACTACTTTGTGCAACACCTGCCTTTAACGACTTTGTACCATGATACACACTACTTCCGTCCAAAATCCACCCAAAGCAATCAAGTTCTCTGTCAACAATAACCCGACATCCATTCATCAATATTATTTCCTGCATCCTTCCATTCATCTTTCCATCTATCTATCCATCCATCTATATATCTATCCATCCATCCAACCATCCATTCATCCATCTGTTCTTCCATCTATATATCCATCCTTCCTTCCATCTATCTATATATCCATCCATCCATTCATCCATCCATCCATCCTTCCATCTATTTATCCATCAATCCATCTATCTATCTATCTATCTATCTATCCATCTATATATCCAACCATCCATCCATCCATCCTTCTATCTACCCATCCAACTATCCATCCATCCATTCATCTATCCATCTATCTATCTCCCTTTATTCCAGTTACCATACCTCTTTCGTTTACTAATTCCTCTACATCCTTTCCATTTTCCTTCCTTCGTCCTGTTCTCCCCTCTGGCCCACTCCTTTTTTTTTGTTTTACCTCCAATCCCTCCTTCCTCCAGCTCTTCCTTCATCTTCCTCCTCGCCCCTTCCCTTCCTTCCCTCTTTCCTTCCTTCCCTTTCTTTCTTTCTGTCTTTCTGTTCCCTCTTCAAAAAAACAAAACAATACAAAACCTAGATGTACCATTCGTTGTCCGTCTCTGTATCTCAAATGGTTTCACTTTGTATTCTAGTATTTCTCTTCTTTCTGTTGTTTGTCTTGCCTTTCCACCACTTTCTCTACCATTTTATTCTATTTTTTTTCTCTCTCCCTCTGTTACTGCCTCTGTGTCTGTTTGTTTGTCTGTTTGCCTGTGGATTTGTATGTCTGTCTGTCAACCTGTCTGTCTGCCTGGCTGTTTGTTAATCAGTCTGTCAGTCTGTCGGTCTGTCTGTCTCTTAAAAGGATATATAACGTGAGTTTGTCTAAGTAAATCCAATGAAATAAAAGGTTTCATCTTTATCTTTACTATCTTGTCTATCACACATCTCACACACTCCTTGTCTTACATTGCAAACTCTTTCACCCTCTTGTAAATTTCTTACTTTCTTTATTCTATTTCGGGTTCCCCTTGCTCCTTCCAGTTTCATTTTCCAACCCGTGCCTTCCATCACTCTATTATCTTCTCCCCTTCCTCTTTCCTTCCATCTTTGTTTGGCTTTCTTTTTTCACCATTCTCCCCTCCTTTCATACTCTCCCCTCTTCTCTCTCTCTCTCTCTCTCTCGCTTTTCGTCCTACCCCTCTTCCTTCCTCCTTCTTTATGTCTTTCTCTTATAATCTCTCTTACACTTTCTGACTTTCTCAGTTTCCACCTTTCTACACATTCTTTGGTTGGCCACAGTGACAAAATAATTTCCCACAATTATGTACCCACTTCCTTCTTAGTGGCCCATTAAGGAGATAGTAATACTTTTGGTACATCGGAGTGCCTTGATTCCTCCAAAATATGTCAGGAAACAGGACCAGATGAACAAAAATAATGGTGTCCTGTTGCTATAGGAATTGTTTGGAGGATTCAGTTGCTTCACATTTATCAACACAGTACTTCCCCCTTAAGTATTCCTGCGACCCACTGCCCTATATACCTACAGTACCTTCCTACTCATGTATATATTCACCTCCTATTTACTCCTTCCGTTCCCATTCCCACCATACCTATTATTGGATACTCATTAAATAAGAGAGAGTTAGTTGTACACGTAAATGCTTGTCACTTCATTGTTATTGAAATTTTACTGTGCCTATTACGTACAATTGGTCACAAGAAGTCGTACACAAGCTGATGTTTTCAAGGATTTACAACATAATATAGAAAATGTAATACTACGTAACTGTAATACATAATTATTAGGTTTGTTATTTTTGCAATCACCGCGTCACTTGGTGGACCATTCGTTGCAATACTTCCACAATAATTATATGACTTTCCACATAGCCTGTGTAATAATTTCTGTCGCCAACTGTACCCCCAAAGTTTCTACCAAGACACAGTAAGCCCCAGAGACAGCAACAACAACAACAACAACAACACAGCAACAGCAACACGAGGGAAAGGGCCACCACTTCCACTACCCCGACCCGATCACCCTAATGTTCCTCCAGGATTGTGTCTCTTATCAGGCTTATGGCGCCCCGGTCCTCATTTCACTCCCTCCACCCACCCATTAGGCCAGACCACGCCGCTGGCAGGTCACATGGTGGCGAAACGGAATTCAGGGAAACACACATATCGTTGGTCCCCTTCATATCCTTGTTCCCATTTTGGCTCTGAAGAATTTTAACAATTTGATCAAGTATACACTATAGCTTTAAAAAAAAAACCTTCATTACCTCAGCTTATCAAGTTGAAAAAGTGATAATTTCTCCTTCGTATGTCTAAGAATAAACAAGAGAGAAGAGAGTTGGTGTAAAATCACATTTGAGATGCTCGCTGATTCTGCCACCAGAGGTTAGTTAATTCACTTTGCTGCTGGTGTGGTATACAGTCATTTATATTCATTGGTGAGAGCTTCCATAGCTTATTTAATGAACCAGCAACTGTACCAGGAAGCGTGGAATACATATATACATTTGAACTTAATGTCACTGATAACCCAGATGTTACTAAGGTGCTTGAATTCAGGTTCATCTCGATTATATTAGTGATACAGAAAACTCAAAATACACAACTTTCTTTATAATGGACACTTCATTCAATGCTTGTGGATCTTTATTTATTAGCTACATCTAAAAGCACCACAAAAGTGTATATCATTGTCAGGGATTCCTAGAGTCATGGATGTCTCACCTCCTCCCTCATTTGCTAATACCGCTCGTGTAATGATCAGCTCGTGAATTGTCGCTTTAGGGATTAGTATTCGTGGAATTAACGGGGAATATTCAGACATAATTACTTAGTTAGCGTGATATAAACCGCTATCGAGTTTACATTCACGTGAGAGAAAGTAAGAGAGAGTTAGTTGTCCACGTAAATGCTTGTCACTTCATTGCTATTGAAATTTTACAATCTTATTGAGCATTTGCAAACTGTAATGTTTTCAGTTCTTAATTAAGTGATTCAGATATATTATAACTATTATGTCAAGTGATATATTTCAATTAATGTAAGACATGTGTGCGTGTGTGTGTGTGTGTGCGTGTATGTGCGTGTGTGTGTGTGTGTGTGTGTGTGTGTGTGTGTGTGTGTGCGTGTGTGTGTGTGTGTGTGTGTGCGTGTGTGTGCGTGTGTGCATGTGTGTGTGTGCGTGTGTGTGTGCTCCTACTTACTCGTCCAATTTACAAACAGTAGCCCTAACAGTGATCAGGACACGCCTAGTTACTTTCCTAATGCTCTCATCACCAACATTACCACCATCTACTCCAAGCCAAACCTACAATGACCTCACCTCACTTCCTCGTTACATTCATTCCCTCACATCCACCTAATTACATGTCGCATTTGATGTTCCTGGTGTTATGGTTTTCCTAAAATTAAGCAACTAAACTGCACTAACACAAACCTTTCTTTTCATTGGATCACGTGTTGTCATCTTGATTAAAGTAATATTCTGTCTGAAATAGAGCAGTCTTATATGTATTCATTTGAACATAAATATACAGTAGTACAGTACAAGCCACAACACAGTATGGTAAATAAATACAAAGGAAAGAAAAGGAACGGAGGGATACATGAAGAACTGAAAAGGATTAGCTGGGGCCAAAAGGACGCCAAAAACGTCTCCTGTATGGTAAAATTAAATAGATTATTGTTTATATTACACTGCTGAGCTGGAGGACATGTAGGCACACTATGATCTGAGTTTGTAAGGCAGAGCAGCGAGTGTTTGGCATCACTGGCCTCTAGAGACAGTGTCGGAGGTACCCAGTAGGAGAAGGAACAGGAGGACAGGCGGGAAGGCGAGAGGAGCCAGTCATTACCAGGAGCGCCTGTGTGCTTTTAGCGTAATGAACAGCCACTCGCTATGACTGAAAGAATCCCTAGCCAACGCCGGCTTTGCCACGCACCTGAAATTCATGGACCGTCAGTGGGAGTGAGATTGTAGATAATGAACATAGGTAATTTGAGGAATCTTTGCCATGATAATTATGTATTGCCTTATTAACACTGAACTCTTTTGAAGTTTTTATTTTTAGTATGACATAATCGTGAACACCTTCATGACAGATATACGGTTCATTGATTGTGTTGTTCACGTATCACTATAAAAACATACGGTACTAAAGCAAGTAAAATCTTAGCTCTTTACTTATTATTATTTGTTTAGCACAGGGAAGCTTTTACTAATTAAAAAAGCGGGAAAGAAAAAGATCAGGGAAGTAATCGAACTTCAATGATCAATAGTTGGTGTTAAATTGAATTAATGTTTATTCAGGTTATATACATTAAATTCAGCATTACCTACCATCCACAAATAATAACAGCTTGCAGCGGGATAGAGGATGCAATGTGACAGTCAATAACACCATCCATTTAAAAGTTGCTATTCACAACAACAAGCACTAATAAACACACATCACCTATATACCTGTCAAATTAAGGTCACTTGCTGAATATACCTGTCAAAATTAAGGTCACTTGCTGAATACACCTGTCAAAATTAAGGTCACTTGCTGAATATACCTGTCAAAATTAAGGTCACTTGCTGAATATACCTGTCAAAATTAAGGTCACTTGCTGAATATACCTGTCAAAATTAAGGTCACTTGCTGAATATACCTGTCAAAATTAAGGTTACTTGCTGAATATACCTGTCAAAATTAAGGTCACTTGCTGAATATACCTGTCAAAATTAAGGTTACTTGCTGAATATACCTGTCAAAATTAAGGTCACTTGCTGAATATACCTGTCAAAATTAAGGTCACTTGCTGAATACTGGGTGGCTGCAATGCTCATTTTCGAGGATTGTCACCACGGGATAGTTGGAGCATGAACTCTTAAAATGTGAAGTATTTTATGGGTAGGGAGAATTGGCTAATTAATGTATGACCCCCCCTTTTTTTTTTAGTTTAGTTTACTAATTGAAAGCCGTAATTTTTGCTTGGAGCGGGGAACGGCATCCAACCCTACAAAGCTCCCTGTTAGTGCCCGAGTTAGTGTTAATGAGGAGGTACACCCGGGGCAAAGGAGGAGGAGGATTCACTCACTCCCAACTCTCCATGCACACGACATCTACTCGAATTTTTTTTTTTTTTTTTTTTTTTTTTTTGCTGTGTTTATTTTTTGGAAAGGAGGACTCACTCACGGTTTACCCTCCCAACTCTCCACACAACATCTACTCCTTTTTTTTTTTTTTTTTTTTTTTTTTTTTTTTTTTGTCACATTTCCGAGGGTAGTAGAGTATACGTGAAACGGTATAGGAATTTGTGTTGAGAGACCGACAGCCAAAATTTCCTCCACTAACCAAGAATTTGTTCTGTTTAAAAGCTGAAATTTCATCTATATAATTATAATGTTTCAAATATAAGCATAAAACACGTTACTTAATGTTATGATTACAAAAAAAAAAAAAAAAATTCAACACTCCTCAAACAAATATTTACTATATTTATACACCTTATCTGTTACCGGTATATAACATTTTTGGTAATGTCTTTCCGTAAAGGGGAAGGCAATGGAAAATACTCACTATTGACATTCTCTCTCATCCCAAACTCTTCCCCAAAGGCTGCTCACTGGGTTTAAAAGGTGTATTGCTGTGCGGTCCTCCTTTGCTAAGAACGGAGCGCCGTGTAATTATTTCCCCTTTATTTCTCCCTCTGTGACGTTGATGGTCGCTTTTGTTGTGGTTCCCGGGGACGAGTCGGGCTGAAAATGTTACCGGAGTCTCCACATTGGTGTTGTTATCCCTCCCCCCCCCCCACAGTCTCTATCCCTAGTCTCTATCCACAGTCTCTATCCACAGTCTCTATCCACAGTCTCTATCCCCAGTCTCTATCCACAGTCTCTATCCACAGTCTCTATCCACAGTCTCTATCCACAGTCTCTATCCCCAGTCTCTATCCCCAGTCTCTATCCCCAGTCTCTATCCACAGTCTCTATCCACAACCTTACCCATTTCTTGGTCTTCGTTGCTTGTGCCTGGTTTTCCTTCCTTCCATTTCTCTTTCCTGGCCTCCCTTCTTTTTTTTCTTGTTGTTTTTTTCTGTTTCTTATCTTGTTGACCTCCTTTCCCTTCTTCCTCCCTGGCTCCCTACTCGTTCTCTTCCTTTCTTGCCCCCTTCCTCTTTGTGTTCCTTCCTTGTCCTCTTCTATTTTTCATTCCTAACCCCCACCCTTTCAAATTACTTCCTTCCCACACCCTTCTCCCTTCCTTCCTTCCTTCTTGTTCCTGGAATCTTCCTTTCTGGTCCCACCTTTTCTTCTTCCTTCCTTGTCCCTTTATTTTCCGTTTCCTTCCTGTATCACTTTCATTTACTTTTTCTACTTGTTTCCTTTCGCTATGTCTTCCTGTCTATCGCCTTCAACCTTTACCACCTTCCTACAAATTCCTTCCCAGTTAGCCCTAGTTCTCTATCTATCCATCTTCCCTTCTGTAATTATTCTCGTCTTCCTTCCAACCCCATTACTCTCCCTTATGTCCACCTCTTCGTTTCTTTCCCTACTTGTTCTCTTCTTTATGTTGTCCTTTCACTTCCCTCCTCTCCTCCCCTCTTCCTATATGGCTAGTTAACCTCTGAAATACTTCGTACTTTATGGTGTAACTGATACCTAGAGCTGATATTGGTATCTTGGCGTATATAACTTTATTCATGCTAACTTGGTAGAAGAGAAGATTTATATGAACAATTGCTTACTGTAAACATTCAGCACACCATCATAATACTAAGACAGGAGTTTAGCCTACATGACTAGTGTATTTATTAGAACTGTCAACAGAACGACAAAAAAAATTACTAGATAATATAAGTACCTGCCTTGTGAAACGTAAGGTGAATCGTATATCATAATATGTCCTATGATTTCATTATGTTAGGGGTGGTGTAGTAAGAGGAGGGATGATAATAATGGAAGGTAAAAGGAAGAGAAACATGGCCAAAGGGTAGAAATATTGAGAGTAAAGAGGGATAATGTGAGGCAGGAAGGATAGATGGGAGTCTGGCAATAAAGAGGGATAATGTGAGGCAGGAAGGATAGATGGGAGTCAGGCAGATGAGTGAGGTAGCATGTGAAGTAAGACTGACGTGACAGTGGGAAAAATCAAGTTAGTGTGACAGGTGGGAGGGGAAGTGTTGAATAGTGGCAGTAGTAACACAGGGGGAACAGAGTTAGTGAGACATAGTGTGGAAGGGAGGCAAGCAGGTAGGTAGAAAGGTAGGTAGGGGGAGTGGAGTGTGTGAGGGAGAGGGAGGGAGTGGGGAAAGTGTGAGAGAGAGAGAGAGAGGGGGGGGGAGGGAGAGAGGGATGGGGGTCTGTCTCAGTGCTTAAAGTCAATACCAGTCGTGTCATCCGCTCTGTAGGTGAGTATGGGATGGGGGGGGGGCGTCTGTAAAGGGTCACGTTAGCAGAGGGAAAAACATATACGCACAAATATATTTTATCACAAATCTCGTTACTTTTTCACAAATAATGACACTTATATTTTATCACAATTCTCGTTACTTTTTCACAAATAATGACACTTATAATTTATCACAATTCTCGTTACTTTTATCTTAGGTGATACCGTTGTGAAGGACTGAGGCAAAATTAGCATAGGAATGTAAAGACAGATTAGCATATCAGTGTTTTTGTTGTGTTCATCGTATATTTGACTCATCATGCATTAATAATAATAATAAAATATTGTGCATTCACGAGCACTAATAAATATTCTGGTGTGCTTCGAATACCTAGAGAGGCAGTAAATAAATACATTGGAAATTACTCCGTTGTTCAAAATCCTCAATCAACCACCAGAGCTGTATATTTATGAGTGCTGTTGACTATACTGTACATTGCTCTCATCATCCATCTCAACCTACTCTCAGTGTTCACGCAGCTCCTCTCACTGTCCACACACACAACTTTCCACTCCGCCTCCATTAAAACTTCCCCTCATCAATCGGGTTTCCTTGCCGTCTCCCCACTCCACCTCTCGGGATTATTGTTACAGTCACCTGGCAGTCAGCAGTCACAGTCACCAGGTTTCAGTCACAGTCTCCAAGTTTCATTCACAGTCACCAAGTTTCAGTCACTAAGTTTCAGTCACAGCCACCAAGTTTCAGTTACAGTCACCAAGTTTCAGTCACCAAGTTTCAGTCACAGTCACCAGGTCTCAGTCACAGTCATTCAGTCACCAAGTTTCAGTCACAGTCACCAAGTTTCAGTCACAAAGTTTCATTCATAGTCATTCACAGTCACCAAGTATCATTCATTCACACAGTCACAGTCCTTCACAGTCACCAGGTCTTAGTTTCAGTCAATCACATTCACCAAGTATCAGTCACACAGTCACAGCCAATTCATCTCAATGGAAGTCTCAATCACCCACCATCACCCATCGGTCACAGGTCATGGGAAATGTAGGTCAAATAATATAGATCTCAACTCGTTTTTCATTTGATTGTGATATGAATAGATGGACACTTTTTTTCATGCCTGGGGCTAACTACAGTTCCGATTTAAGGGGGTGTGGGATTAGGGGACAGGCTTGGTTGGTGCGGGCTTGGGGTAGGTAGAAAGCCTGTCCCCTATTGTCGCACCCCCCTAACCCCTCCACCAAGCCTTTCCCCCTATTCCCTCATCCTCCCGATCTTCCCCAAAAAACTTACTCCCACCCAAGCCTGTCCCCCTATTCCCGCACCCCTTTAATCATAGATGGAGTTCAGGCGGGAAGAGATATCAGCGTGTATAAAATATGGTTGTTCTGTTCACACTATTTGATTATTTTTGCAACACCTACCGGTATCTCTCGTTTGAAAAAGGAGAGACATAGATATACCCTGAAAGATTGAATAAAACAGGCAATTTATTTAATGGGTTTTAGTGTACCGTGTTGAGGTTTGTTGGTGCACGGTGTTAATGTAAAATGAGAATAAAAACTAAATATTATATAACCTATTCCAACTGAGGGTCATTACTGAATATACTGGTGACACCCAATAAAAAAATAGTATCTAAATTTCAGTTAATTTCAGCGTGCATTATAGTGTATGTGTGTTGGCAGCATAGTAATGTATATTTACCAAGCATACATCCATACATACATACATACATACATACATGCATACATACATACATATAAACATACATGCATACATACTTACATACATACATACATACTGTACATACATAAATACATACATACTTAAATACATACATACATACATACATACTGCACATACATACATACAGGCCAGTCATCCCGATAATTATTTTATTTTCTATTACATTTACTATTTTAGGTTAACGAAGTGTGAGGCCTCCATGGTGTCATGACGGCAACAACGAACCAACCCTGTTTTATGCTCTGTTTTTTGACCTGGATGACAAACGTGTATCTATATAATATCTAAACTCACAAATGACACTGTGGACTTAGAAGGGAATCGGTGTATATTTGCCAGGATTAGAAATACTAGAAATAAAACACCATAGTAATAAACCTATACTCACAACCTTTTTATCCTATCTTACCCTATCTTATCTTATCTTATCTTATATCCTATCCTACCCTATCTTATCTTATTTTATATCCTATCCTACCTATCTTATCTGGAGCAACACTATTTTTTTGCTCTTCTGGTCCTGTTTTCTAGCATACTTTGGAGGAATCATGGCACTCCAATGTACCAAAAAATATTACCACTATAAATAACTACCCACCACTGTCCCAAGTTTTTCTCTATTTACTGTTGTATATAATTATCTTCTATTTACCCATCATTGGATTATAGTTAACATTCTACCCTCCAGGGAATGATTTATCCATCTATATCCACCGCAAGACAAGATAACCTTTTCTATTGAACCATATAATTGATTTTCATCTTTGGAGACGAAGTAACAAAAGACCGACTATAAGTACAATACCTGATTATACCTCTCACAGCTTTCTAAACACGGGTTTCCTCTTTGTCCCCAAATGTCACCCAGAATTCTAGAGGGACATATGTCTGTCTGCTCAGTGACCAAGTTTCATTTCTCTGTTACGTATAGAAATAATGTATTAATGTATTCTGCCATAACACATCGCCATATTCATTTCGGCACGATAAAAGATAGTGAAATTTGGGTTGGGCAGTTACAATTAACTCCACCCAGCTACTGTATGGTTATGATGCTCTAATTAAATTTTCTCACATAACAAAGCATATTTTTTCTGTGAACGACTTCAATTTTACATGCGATGAAATATTACCGAAAATAATTGCATAGAGAAAAAAGAGAACACATTTGTTTGTGTATTTTAACAAGGAATGTGAGAAAGTAAGTTGTAAAAACATGTAATTTAATGGTGGTGAGAGGACTATATAATATTTCACAGTCATGGGTAATAATTTCGAACATATTTTTGTTTTATAGCTTGCGGTTCAAACTAATGTACAGTTGGCCACATGAATTCCTGAAAACAAGAGAGGTTATTATTCCGGAAGTACAGTAATGAATGATCCACCAAGTGACTCAGTGATTACAAAACATCAAACCTAATAATGTTGTTGTATTGCAGTTACGTAGTCTTTCATTTTATATGCGTTTTAAAACCTCGAAATCAACAGAGTGTCTACGAATTCGTGTGGCCAATAGTACAAACAAATATACATCCACATCATATGAATTAAGAGGGAAGTTCTGTGTTGGTAAATCTGGAGCAACTGAATCCTCCAAACTATTCCCAGCAACAGAACACCATTATTTTTGCTCTTCTGGTCCTGTTTCCTAGCATACTTTAGAGGAATCAAGGCACTCCAATGTACCAAAAAAGAACTACCACTTTAAGAGACTACAACAACGCAACTCATTTAATTAACAAATAAACGAATGGGACGAACTCTGATTATTTACGAACGGTTCGCCTTTACCCAATCGTCTGTGTACATTTACCCTCAAAAAAAAAAAAACAGGAAATTATATTATCTTCATACCTGCAGACCTTACTAAGCCCGTCCCCTTGCACTGTAGGTCACGAAATTCACACGTGTTATTTGTCATTGGCCCCGAAGGTTAGAAAGACTAGATGCAAACTCCAGTCCCAAAGTCTCGTGGTATAATTATCTCTGGTTCCCACCTGAAATGAGTACAGTACATAATTAATTCTATTTGTTTGTAATCCTAAGAATAAAAACAAAAAAAACTTGGATGAATCTAAAACGTTAAAGGATTATAATAAAGAGAGGTTCCATGGTTTAGTACGCAGATTTGGGGTCAAGTCGTTCAGCGTGATAGATGTGATATTTTACAGTAAATATATATAACCTTTATAACATTTCGACTCTACTGACACAAAACACAACACAAAAACATGTGAACAATATTCTGATCTGGATATTTTGATTACGAGACCCAGACGTTAATTAACCCACTATTCCACGCCACTATATTTAAGACTCAGAAAATTGTAAGTTAGTGAGTCCTTCAAACATTGCCACGAAACACCACCTACGTGAAAGGAGCTTGTTTCGTGGCAGAGTCAGGAGGAATCAGAAGCCATCATTACTCATACACAATCACATGTAGGGTCCCTTAATTAAAAGAGGGTGATGAAAATTAAAAAAAAGTAAAAAAAGAAAGCTACTCTAAAATTGCCCATGGTCGTATTTTTTTTTTATTATATAACTGTTACTCTTTGCTTTATTATTTTGGTATATCTCTTTCAAAACTATACGGCAAATTTCATCGTATTTAAACATTCTATAGTTGTTCGGCACTCTTTAATAAATGTTGTCAGGATATGCCTTTAATATTTCGTAATTTTTAGTTGCTCGGTCATATATATAGTTTGATATATTTCATTGTCCATGCTCTTTTGTTGTTGGACGTGTGTGTGTGTGTGTGTGTGTGTGTGTGTATGTGTGTGTGTATGTGTGTGTGTGTGTGGGTGTGTATGGACGTGCCTGTGTGAGCATGAGTGAGTGAGTGCATGAGTTCGTGTTGTTGAGAGTGTGTGTGTAGGTGTTCCAGCACTCACCCATAATCACACCACAACGAACAAAAAAAAAATTACTAGAGTTGAGCTACATTTGTCCACCGATACCTGCATGTGTGGGTGTGTTAAAACAGCCACACAACGCCCACCACATGACCTGGCAACTATGACTCTTTCTCTTTGTTGTGTTTTGAATCTGGCAACGATGACGCTCTCCCTGTGTTGTGTTCTGAATCTGGCAACGATGATGCTCTCCTTTTGTTGTTGTTGTTGTTCTGTATATGGCAACGATGACGCTCTCTCTGTGTTGTGTTCTGTATCTGGCAACTATGACTCTTTATCTTTGTTGTGTTCTGTATCTGGCAACGATGACGCTCTCCCTTTGTTGTTGTTGTTATTCTGTATCTGGCAACTATGACTCTTTATCTTTGTTGTGTTCTGTATCTGGCAACAATGGCACTTTCCCTCTGTACATTATACTTTACCCGCCACACGCCAAAATAGTTGACAAGCCCACGGGAGTCGAATATCTGAAGCCCTCGGGAGTCGAATATCTGAAACCCTCTCAATGATTCCTCTGTACGACTGACTGAAATCCGTACAATTAGTTAAGGTTAAGGGGAAACTATCTTGTGGCTTCTGTGCAATGCCACGAAACAGATCCTCCTCTATTCTGAATACTGGTGTCGTCTGTTTCCTGGTGTAGTTTGGAGGAATCAGTAACCTTCCATGTCATCAACACGAGACACTTGTCTTAATTAATGACGTAAGTGCTGACGATGAACGTAACTAACTCTCAAGCAGACAGACAGACAGACAGACAGATAAGCAGGCAGGAAGACAAAAAGACAGGCAGGCAGGCTATCAGACAGACAGATAGGTAGGCAGGCTATCAGACAAGCAGGTAAGCAGACAGACATACAGGCAAGGAGGGAGGCAGACAGACAGACAGATAAACAGACAGGCAAGGAGGAACACAGACAGACAAACAGATAGACAAACAGACAGACAATCAGACAAGCAAGGAGGGAGGCAGACAGACAAACAGATAGACAAACAGACAGACAAACAGACCAGCAAGGAAGGAGGCAGACAGACAAACAGACAAGCAAGGAAGGAGGCAGACATACAGGGAAGCAAGCAGACAATCCAACAAGCAGTCAGTGTGTTCTGCTCCAGCGTGCCCCGTTTACTTAATGTGCTCGGCTCCATTACATGAGGGTCGTTGCTGGGTTAAGGGGCAATTTGTCTCTGGGGGGTAATGGAGAGACCAAATTGCAGTGTCCACGGGAATATCCTCCTTGTCAAATTTTACGCTCCTTGGCCGGCGTATAAAAAAAATAAAATGATGATGATAATAGTAAAAATAATAATAATAATAATAATAAAAATTCAAATTGCGTTATCATTTTTCCCAAGATCTTACTTACATAATGCTTACATACATACATACATACATAGATATTATATACAGTACATTATCCGGTAAGTGGAAATAAGCCTCTCAAATGCTTTACGGATATTGGATTGGTGAGATGCATTAAGACAGTATTGATATATATATATAGTTCAGTTCATTGGGTGTGGTTACTCGTATCACCACCATCATCAGCATCATCAGCTTGTCCGCCTCGTATATCACTGGGTGGATAATGTTGCCTCGGCTGTGTTGTGTTGTGTTGTGTTGTGTTGTTGTGGAGGGATGGAGTTGATTGGCTGGTTGGCTGGTTGGTTGGTTGGCTGGTTGGTTAGTTGGCTTGTTGGTTGATTAGTTGGTTGATTGGTTGGTTGGTGGGTTGGTTGGTGGGTTGGTGGGTTAGTTGGTTGATTGGTTGGTTGATTAGTTGGTTGGTTGATTGGTTAGTTGGTTGATTGGTTAGTTGGTAGGTTGGTTGATTGGTTGGTGGGTTGGTGGGTTGGTGGGTTGGTCAGTGGGAATGGGAGGAGGAAGGAGAAGACAGCAGATAATTCCGTGAGTTTCAAGAGTAGAAAGTGAATGTACAGTCACGAGCACTAATAAGTATTACAGGTGTGCTTCGAATAGGTACCTGTAGACAGTAAATAAATGCACAATAAGATCTCCATTGGAATTCCTTCTTTGGTGAAATTGAACTGTTCGAAGCATCAACCAGACCTGTAAACATATTAGTGCTCGTGACTGTACTGTAGGTGTGGTTCATTTCAAAGGGTTAATTAATCTCTACCTCTATCTGTCTTATTTTATGTTTTTTTTTTTTTTTTTTTTTTTTTTTTTTTTTTTTTTTTTTTTTTTTTTTATCCCTGGGCATCGAAGTGATTTGTTATTAGGGATGGTTTGTTTTGAGGAATGAGTTTAGTCCTCCAATTTACCAAAAAAAAAATAGGTTATCCCTTAAAGGACAAAAGCGAATTACCACCTTAAAGTCATCAATCTACTCTTGTCATCTGTGTATCTCTTTAATTAAGGTCACACCCCTCCATCAACCCATCGCATCACTAAAATAATTTAAAAAAAAGTATCATATTTATTATCGTATTATTATCATCCCTCAAATTATCATCATCCTTTTCCTCACGTAATCAGGGTAATGAAAACTATCCCCACTGCTATTTACTTCATGGTCTGGCAAATACACTTGACACATTATATCCACTAAATTACCAGGTTTTTCTTACGGTAAGCACATGGTGTCTGAACGTGTCACTTTCATACTCCACTTCAAAAATCTAAAAGGGGTCATAAAATATTTCCGTCCACTTAATCACCATTCATAACCTGAATATTTATTAAGGGGGTGCGGGAGTAGGGGACAGGCTTGGGGGGGGGGGGGGACTGGGTGTGTGTGGGGGTTTAATTGAAGTCATATTTTGTAATAGTTTTATGATAAGCGAGGCATAATATAAATTGTATAATCTTCTTATTGTTCACTAAAGTATTCAGAATCTGAGAAAAATATAAAAAAATCCATCTCCCTCTAATGATAAAAGCGTAGAGTATGCAAGATGCAGGAGTGACCAAGGTTACATTGGACATTTACATTTAACACGTGTGAATAAAACAACACACACACGACATTCTCCTTTAACATTTCTCTCTGTTGTCAGGCAGTGTTTCTTATTATTTTTAGGGCTCAGTTTATCAGTCTGTCGTATTAAAACTTGGTGGTATAATGTATAAAAAATAATTCACCAGCTGATATGCAAAAAGGAGTAAAAAATGTGAACATACACACACACACACACGCACACATACACACACACACACACGCCACACATTTGACCTGCTCTGAGATGGGTAGGTACAAGGCCAAGAGATATACTAGGTCGGGACACTAACCCCCCCCACAACAGGTATCAATTTCAGGGGGAGGAGCTTACTACCCTTTCCAGTACGTCACAGACCTTGGGTAGGTAGTCGGAAGGATAATAGACTATAATCCTTGGGTAGTCGTGTGTGTGTGTGTGTGTGTGTGTTGCCGCTTCGTCACCAAGCCAGCCAGTGAAAGGAATGTTGTTCCTTTTGACATCTGCCTCAGTAACATTGACTTCCATCCAAGAGAGAGAAAGGATGAACTCGTGCATTTAGAAAGTAAAGAAGAACGTCTGGAGGCTTGGAAAGAGAGAGAGAGAGAGAGAGAGAGAGAGAGAGAGAGAGAAGTTATAAATGTGATATTGAAGAATTAATTACTTGGGAAATTAGCATGAATTACTGTAAGAAAAAAAGAGGTGTACCGTATATAATTTCCATCTCTCCATTCCTCGTCAACTCAAACTTGAAAGAATCTACATTTTCCCTCTCTCTCACACACACACACACACACACACACACACACACACACACACACACACACATAAGGTCAAAAGGCGGGAAAAAAAAAGAAAGAAAGAAAGAATGACACAATGCGGTATGTCAGAGGAAGAAAAACAAAATACAGAAATTATGAACAGGCTGCCAGAATTATTTAGTGCTTGTTGTCACCTCCATATCCCTGCCTTCCTGTCTGTCTCTGTCTCTCTCTCTCTGTCTGTCTGTCTGTCTGTCTGTCTTTGTCTGTCTGTCTGTCTGTCTGTCTGCTTATATTTATAATTTTATGAATTTTACATGTTTGTTCTTGTTCTCTCATTTTCTCTACCATGAATAATACTCGTATAGAATAAGAGAAAGAACTCGTATTTTCGTATTGATAATCACTTCTGACTCATAACACCGTAAGTGGCACGAGGGAGTGGAGGAGATCGGGGCTTACATACCCAAACCCACCAACTGTAAAAAGAACACACACTCACACAGACTCGGCACCAAATAAATAGAGGGTGAGACTCGAGCCATGCACACTAGTGGTCTATATTCCCCATGAGTGACGCCGTTATCTGCTGCTCACACGGTATTATCCCCCTCGTCAGTGAAGGGCCTCCCAGAATTTGCACTACATCACAAGTTACAGGGTATTTGACCAGACGGTAGAGACGAGGTGGTTTGGGTGAGGGGGTAAGGCTGATGAGGGTGGTAATATCAAACTTACAAAAAGATGTTTCGCCGTAAATTTACCTTGCAAAATAATAATTAGTGATAGAAGAAGAGAATTTTTCGTCAAAGAAGAAGTTTTAATAATACCACCCTGAGGATCCGTTGTTGATTTAAAATATTATAAACTATACAACTCAGTTTTAACTATATCATACGTACGAAACATCCACTTTCTTGGTACGATCTCTGTTCTACTTAATCTTTCATCTCCTTGATATTCTCTCACAACACGTCTTGACTCTTGTCATTTAGTTTCGTTTCCACCTTCCTCGTATCACACACATGCACCTGCTTCTCTCATCATAACATCTTTTCCACCATCAACTTTGTCATCGACTTTAATACGGTGTGTGTGTGTCTTCTTCGCCACTGCATTATTTCTCTCAGTACCATCTCATTCAGTCCGTCTCCTACATCATCTTTAACTTTTTCTCCTCTATTCATCTATCCATCTTCCGCTCTTTAGATCCTCATGACCTCAGCTCTCTTTCATTCTGCCTCGTACCGCCTCTCCATTCAGCCTTCCTAATGATGCACTTGGCTTCCTCTTCACTCTCTAGACTGGTTTTATCTGTGTCCTTGGCCAGATGTCCATTGCCCGGATACCATGCAGGCTTCATGTGTGTGTGTGTGTGTGTGTGTATATTGTTGATGGTGGTGGTCAGAGAATAGGTGTGAACAGGTTAGATAATAATGGTGATGATGATGATGATGATGATGATGATGGTGATGATGGTGATGATGATGATGATAAGAATGTAGTTCTCTGATACAAGTGGGTGGGTGTTTTTTTTTTTCATGTACGATCACTGGAATCGACCTTTACGAAGCTCGTTATCAAGGTCAAGGTCATTGTCAACACACACACACACACACACACACACACACAGCTCGTTAATCTATGTGGGCTTTGCTACATATTGACTGATTGACTGACGACGGGGTAGATTGATTTTCATGTTGGTGCTTTACGTGTTAGGGTTATTTTATTACATTATTACTTGGTTACCATTCAAACTATTCATCTTGTTATGTTGGAAGGTGTCTCTGATTATCGGTCCACTCTCCCCCCCCCCCCCCCCAAAAAAAAAAAAAAAAAAAAAAAAGTATGTGCACAATAATCATACGTGATATATTTTCTGACATCCTTTGGAGAAATCAATATATATGACTGTATCCAATATATATACATATATATATATATATTTCTGTGTATCGGTATGTCTTTTTTTTTTGTACTGAAGGTATATTTTATATCAGTCGACCCCATCCTCACAACAAAATATAAGAGTTAAAAGAAGTTAAAAGAGTTAAAAGCTGAACATTAATGATGAGCCCCTGGCACTTGAGTTCTCTTCAATGCTCTTGTCACCTTGCATGGATGCGCTATCGTCAGTTATATATTGGGTGCGACAGGTGTTCCCAGGAGTGAGAATCGACCATAAAGCGTTTTATTGGCGATCCGTCTCGTGTCTTGCCACTCAAAGAAAAAACGAGACAGACTAACCCGGTACCAGATATCTTGAGCGAGGTAAAATGGTCGTGGGTAATGATGTTCTTATATCCTGACTGACTGTGTGTGTGTGTGTGTGTGTGTGTGTGTGTGTGTGTGTGTGTGTGTGTGTGTGTGTGTGTGAAGAGTAAGAAGACACTCACTTAAGGTGGTAATTTTTTTTTGGTACATTGGAGTGCCTTGATTCCTCCAAAGTATGCTGGGAAACAGGACCAGAAGAGCAAAAGTAATGGTGTTCTGTTGCTTGGAATAGTTTGAAGGATTTAGTTGCTCCAGATTTACAAACGCAAAATTTCCCCGTTAAGGATGTTTTTACTGGGTTTTCGATACCTTTGACTTTCAGAAACTGTGAGACCTTGTAGGGGTGAGTTAGGAGCCCTTACCTTCCCTTCCCTTTCCTACCCTATCCTTTCCTCCCTTTCCCTTACCTTCCCTTTCCTCCCTTTCCCTCACCTTCCCTTCCCTTTCCTACCCTATCCTTTCCTCCCTTTCCCTTACCTTCCCTTTCCTCCCTTTCCCTCACCTTCCCTTCCCATTCCTACCCTCCCCTTTCCTCCCTTTCTCTCACCTTCCCATTCCTTTCCTCCCTTTCCCTCACCTTCCCTTCTCTTCCCTTCCCTCCCCTTTCCTCCCTTTCCCTTACCTTCCCTTTCCTCCCTTTCCCTCACCTTCCCTTCCCATTCCTACCCTCC
>JAWZYT010007174.1:0-17500 GCA_034508575.1 Petrolisthes manimaculis | reverse complement strand
CTGTCATTAACTTATACTTCTAACAACACCCCTACCAACACTGCCACCACCACCACCACCACCACAACTTACAACAACAACAACAACAACAACAACTACTAGCATCACACCAACACATTTACCACTACCAAACCATCCACTACCACCACCACCACCAAACCCATCACCACCACCACCCATACCATTCCTTACACCAAATGGTTTTCAACTTTTCTCCTTCCCTCGGCCAAGTAACAAGTCTTAGTGGAATCATTTTATCAGATCCAGGGCCTCGTGAGATCAGTCATTACGTCATCACTGGGACGACTAAGACTTAATTGTTGGTTATAGAGACAACTTGTAGATAGAAGATGTAATGTGAGGGATTATAAGTGACTCCCTATGACATGTAATTGCTAAACTTGGTCTCCTTTATTTATTAACCAACGAAAGAATGGAGAGCAATGAACTCACACACACACACACACACACACACACACACACACACACACACACTGTACACCGTAAGGTACACACACAAACATAAGAGAAATTATATGTTTAGGGACACATTTCAGTCAATACGAGTAATGGCTGCCTAAATTGAAGTTTGAACATTCTAAGCACTGCATTTGTCTCGCTCAGATACACCTGTAGTTCCCCTGAACGATATTTTATGGCAATTTTCCTCTTTTTGAATCCGGTATTGTCTTGGTGAAGTATTGTATTCACAAGGGAAGTGCATGACATGGAAAACCTTGCATTCTATATTATTTTCAATTTCAGTCAGACCTCCCGGATAGAACCCTCAATATACTTTCACTTCCAGTTCTTGCATTCAATGGCAGGAAACGTGTATGTATGTCATGGTGAATGCAAGAAAACATTTCACCATCATTCTGAACGAGTTGGTGGTGTTCTCTGTTGCCTTAACATTTGGTCCCTTCGCTGACCTAGATGTTGTACCCGGAACTCATAATATGATGGCTGGGTGAAAGTCAAAGACACTCCCACTCAATATCAAACAGGCAATAAATGGTCACTGTTCATTATCATTGCAAACAACAGATAATTGTGGAAGGCTTCATTTTCACTCATGGTAGA
Organism: Petrolisthes manimaculis; assembly: GCA_034508575.1. Taxonomy (NCBI): domain Eukaryota; kingdom Metazoa; phylum Arthropoda; class Malacostraca; order Decapoda; family Porcellanidae; genus Petrolisthes; species Petrolisthes manimaculis. The sequence goes on along the minus strand of JAWZYT010007174.1, from coordinate 16,417 downwards.
ATATTGTCTTTGTCACTTTATTTGTTGATAGTGAACAAAACAGCTCAAACTCGACTGAGGTCTTTTTATTTGTTGATAGTGAACAAAACAGCTCAAACTCTACTGAGGTCTTTTTATCAAACTAGCAGGATAATTAGGAATTATAAACACAAGGATTATTGAATTTTGGTGGATGTAGATGAAAACTTAATGTTAGAAATGTATAATATTTTCATCATATTGGTAAAAATGAGGAGTATCTATGTATTAGTTATAATATATGCAGAGTTTCTTTGGCGTTTTCGAAGGTATGGAATCGATCGAGTGTGTTTTTTATTCAATCATGCCCCACATTTTACCCAAGAATTTTGCACATTGTATTTTCTGTATATTGGATATTTCGTACTGTGTTGATTATAAGACGTAAAAATATAATCGATACGTGGATTTTGTTTTTTTAAGCTTGAGTTGTGACATAAAGTGATGAGCGATAATTATTAACTTTTTGGTGAGATAAAGGAGACGTAAAAATATGATCAATAGGTGGATTTTTTTTAAAAGCTTGAGTTGTAACTTTTTGGTAAGATAAAAGAGACTTAAAAATAAGATCAATAGGTGGATTTTTTGTTCTCATTAAGCTTGAGTCGTGATATAAAATGATGTGGAGAGATATTGAGTTTTTGGTGAGATAAAGGAGGCTGGTTGGTTGGTAACTTGGTGGAGATGGCTGTGTACGCATCACGTCGATAAAATGAGGCTATTAGTGAGACGGGAAGTTGGAGGTGAGCATCTAACACACACACACACACACACACTCTCCCTGAGGCGTCACCATGACAACCAGGGACGCGACCACGGCTTGACTCGACCCACTGCCACGCTCAACTTGCTTACCCCGTGTCACTCACTCCGTCTCACACACACACATACATACACATACAACCCTTGCACAGACATGTACACACACACACATACATAGGCACACGTTTCTGTATGTTTCTATTCCTCTTCAAAAGATAATATGATGCACCGAGTAGTAAGACTGTATTATATTCTCACAACCTAATTAATCTAAAGTAATATATAGTGTATGTAATAGTGAAGAGTATATACCTTCCAGTTGATATCCTGTTATCTTGTTATATCCTGCCCTCGTAACACTCCCTCGTAACACTCCCTCGTAACACTCCCTTGTAACACTCCCTCGTAACACTCCCTCGTAACACTCCCTCGTAACACTCCCTTGTAACACTCCCTTGTATATACGGTACCATTCTGTTCTCACCTTATCCCTTATTATCACCTCTCTATCGACTTTCCTTCACCCTCTTCTTTTTATTACTCGATCCCTCTCTACTTCCCTTACCCTAAGTCCCTCCCTCTTCCTTCTCACCCCATCTTCACTCTTCTCTTTCCCTTCCTCTCACTATCCCCTCCATCCTGCCCTTCCTCTCCTACTTCCCTCTCTCTTCTTTCATTTCCCTCCCTCCCTCCCTCTCTCCCTCCCTCCCTCTCTCCCTCCCTCTCTCCCTCTCTCCCTCTCTCCCTCCCTACTTCTCTACCTCTCCCTCCCTCCCTCCCGTCTACCTGTCTGCCTAGTCGTCCCAGGGTCACCAATATTTCTGTCCACCTCGCAGTTCAATTTAACGGTGAATAGTTCTGATGGAACATTCCTACACAGTGGTGCCAGACAGCCTTCCCTTCCCTTCCCTTCCCTTCCCTTCCCTTCCCTTCCAGTCCCTTCCCTTCCCTTCCCTTCCCTTCCCTTCCCTTCCCTTCCCTTCCCTTCCCTTCCCTTCCAGTCCCTTCCCTTCCCTTCCCTTCCCTTCCCTTCCAGTCCCTTCCCTTCCCTTCCCTTCCAGTCCCTTCCCTTCCCTTCCCTTCCCTTCCCTTCCCTTCCCTACAGTCTCTGTGTGTGGCCACCAACAATATGATTTCACCCAGATTGATTACGTATATTCAAATGGACAGATTTTTTTTTTCCTACGTGTGGATGACGGGAATGTGCTACTAGACAAACAACAACTGCAATATAACAAAACATAATAAACATAATACAGAATATAATAATATACTGTATAAATATATATATAAATATATCAGTAACCGACACATCATTACACTGCATAAACAAATGAAGGTCTGTTAATTTTGTCACTCCGGCTTCCTATTTGGTATTTTTGCTCATTAAAACACATCCAATTTATTTACTTTTTCGTATTCGACATTATCAGGTATTCGTCCCCTCGATAGCTGTGTAGGATGAGTGAGGCTTGAGCTAATCATCTCAATGTAACAAAACAATGGAGAGAGATTGAATGGCATTATACATACATACATACATACAAAGCCTTACACATGCACCCCTCACCCCCCCCCCTCCCTCCCCTCCCCTCTGTGACCTTGACCTTTGCCCTGTGACCTTGATATTCAGTTGTGTTTGTCCTCTCATCATGCATGGGTACATCGATTGCATAAAGTTTGGAAATATTGGTCAAACGTTTCATGGCGTGTCGTTCCCGGAAGATGATTTTGCACACACACACACACACACATACATACACGTACGCATACACACACGCACACACACACACACACACACACACACACACACACACACACACACACACACACACACACACACGAGCTTCTGATTCCTCCAAGATATCTGAAGCAACAGATTCCCTCCACACAAGACTTCAATAAATTTGTGCAGATCAGGGAAGTTTTGTGTTGGTAAATGTGGAGCAACTGAATCCTCCAAAAAACTATTCCAAGCAACAGGACACCATTATTAGTTTTGCTCTTGTGGTCCTGTTTCCTTGCATACTTTGGAGGAATCAAGGCACTCCAATGTTGTACTCCAAAAAAATAATTACTCCTCATAACTTAGCCTTCACTGAAACAAAACCTAACACTCCGAAAACGGGTTTATATATAATCCTCGTGGTGTGTGTGTGTGTGTGTGTGTTTCTGTGTGTGTGTGTGTGTGTGTGTGTGTGTGCGCGTGTGTGTGTGTGTGCGCGTGTGTGTGTGTAGTTTTCTGTTGTTTTTTCAGAATAAATTAATTAAAGTGGTGCCACCTTGTTGACGAGCTAAAAATAAATAAAAAATGGAAACACAAACTAGGTAAATGTATTGCGAGAGAAAAACGTAACTACAAACATTTATATATATATTTGTTTATTTTTTTTTTATTTATTTTTTTTTTTATTTGCCACAGAGAATCAACGTTGAAGAGATAAATTTAAGCATACCCCAGAGAGTTATATACGTAGAAACATTTATACATAGAAACGAACACGTATATACATAGAAACGAACACGTATATACATAGAAACGAACACGTGTATATATATATATAGAGAAACATACAGTATATACATAGAAACATACAGTATATATATAGAAACATACAGTATATACATAGAAACATACAGTATATACATAGAAACATACTGTTTATACATAGAAACGAACAGTATATACATAGAAACGAACAATATATACTGTACATAGAAACATACAGTATATACATAGAAACATACAGTATATACATAGAAACGAACAGTATATACTGTTAGGTACGAGCCTTGTGACTCTGTTTCAGTTTAGGTTTCATGTTTTGATCAGAGGAATCTAGTGTCTCTATTTTTGTGAACCTATATAAGTTCCAATGTAAGTTTGCCACGTCTAGTGGATTACATATACTCTCCTAGGTATAAAATGCGTTTTACGGTGCTAATGAAATGTGATTACTATGGGGGGTAAAACACATTAGGTTTATTAAGTAGGAAGTTTATAGGAATAACCGGGGAGAATGTATTTTGTGGATACCATTAATTAGATAGGGCAACATTGTAATGGTTTTGGCGCCAACCGTGGCCTATATAAATCCAACACAACCTGGAAATGAGACATCAACGTGGAAGGACCACAGCACTACCTCCAGCCCTGGCTTGTGATTCTAGTGGTATGTAAACAGACCTTTTTTGAGGGGTTCCTAGGCATAGGGCAGTGAACCACCTTTGACATAGGAGTCAGTAGGCTGTTTTGGACGGGAGTCAGGTCTAGGAATATTATTATTATTATGATTACTATTGTGTATTGTGTATTATGTTATTTGTTAAGTGCTAGTGCTTAAGTGAGTGGTTTTCTGATGTTTCGTTAGTATTAAGGTTTAGGTTAAGGGATATTTTCTGTGTATTAGTATTAAGGTTTAGGTTAAGGTATTTATTATGTATTGTGTATTAATTGAATTATTTCTGTGTTAAAATATATTATGTCCATTACTTAGTATGATCTTTTAATTCGAACTCTGCTAAAGGAACTGTCCACTCTCTGTGAATGGTCACTCAATGGTTTTTATGTTTTTTTTTCGTTTTCTGTTATGATATATGGAACGAGGCTTGAGAAATACGTAACAATACATAGAAACGAACAGTATATACATAGAAACATACAGTATATACATAGAAACATTCAGTATATACATAGAAACATACAGTATATACATAGAAACATTCAGTATATACATAGAAACATACAGTATATACATAGAAACATTCAGTATATACATAGAAACATACAGTATATACATAGAAACATACAGTATATACATAGAAACATATATACATAGAAACATATATACATAGAAACGAACACGTGTATGTATATAAACATATATACATAGAAACGAACACGTGTATGTATATAAACATATATACATAGAAACGAACACGTGTATGTATATATATAGTGGGTGTTTAAAGTTTATCATAATTATTATATTGTGTTTCACCACTACTATATAATTATTATAATTCGCAGAGTAATATTACACCTCGACAACGGAGCTGCTTGGTTCACTCGTCATTTATATCCACCATTCGCTTATTTTGACAATCCGGATTCCTGTTCTTATACGCAAGGTAGCCTGTGTATGTATATATGTGTGATGTCACCAGTTAAAAAATATGTACTGTATCCAAGTCTGCTTCGAATAGCTTGGTGAAATATTAAGATAGTAATTCTTTTATTTTTTTTGGTACATACATTGGAGTTCCTTGATTCCTCCAATGTATACCAGGAAACAAGACCAGATTGGTTATTTTAATGGTGGTGTATTGCTTAAAATAGTTTGGAGGAATCAGTTGCTCCAGACTTACCAACACTGTACTATCCCCTTAATAAAACAAACTCAAGAAAGTGTGAGACAATACAAGCGTTGTAATTGATTCACTTGTTTATGTCAGGTGATTCAAAATATCAACAAGACCTGGGTACTTATTATTTATGCTCGTGCCTGTACACCTTCATTCACCCCGGCACCTCCTTACCCTCATCTGAAGTGGCGACATGTACAGTTGCCAAAAAAGGTATTGCGACAAATCTTGATAGAACTTTAACCATAGTAATATCCACAACTATTTGTATGGACTATAAACATGTATAACAGAAGGAAATATACATATCCTTCTGTAATACATACTTATAATCCCTACAAACAACTATGGGCATTAATATATTTAATGTTATATCAATAGTTGTCGCAATACCTTTTTTGGCAACTGTACAATCATTCGAGCAAAGATTTCTGGGCTGTATAGCAAACTGTACGTTATACCTAGGCAGTCCTGAAAGTACTGTAATATATTCTGAATAATGGAGTGTTAATGTTAATGCATTAAAAATTATTTATTAAACAATGAACTCTGCATAAGTTGACACTTCGTGAAATCAGTATTTATTATTGAGAGCATTAGTATTCACAGAAGGTTAATATTTAAAAGTCAACATTACCCTGGTGGCACAATGGAAACAATAATGTCTGTAAATATTTAATGATTCCTATAATGGATTATGAATATGAATGATGATTAAAACTCTAAATGAAATAATGACTGTTCATGTTTTCTAGAAAATATTATACTGCTCATATCGAATTAATGTGTGTTACAGCCATGCAGATAGTGAATGATAGTGAAGTCATACCACACACTTGTTACCTCACATGCACTGCTTAGGGGTACAAGGGTGGAGGGGAGGGGAGGGGAGTGCTTGCTATAATGTGAACAAAACTCTTAGGGGTGGTGGTGGGGGGTTTGACGCCTCTTCTGACCCTGGCCAGTCCCTTTCCTCTCTGCAACTGTATGTACACTTCCCTTAATTAAATGTAAGATCAGATTGCTTTGGGTATAATTATTGTGGTGTATTTGTTCACTAACTCACTCGTTCGTCCCACCTCGTGATAATCCAGGCAATCCCCGACAGTTTGTGTGCCTCTCTCGACTTCACCACACTTCCACTTAATTAAGGGGGTAATACACTTTTGGTAAATCTGGAGTAAATGATTCCTTCAAACTAGTCCAAGCACCAGAACATCATTATATTTGTCCATCTGGTTCTGTTTACTAGCATACTTTGGAGGAATCAAGGCACTCCAATCTACCAAAAGTATACTATCCCCTTAATAAATATTCGGTTCCCTGTTAAACCTCACTTTCACTTAGTTAATATTCGCTCTTCCTTACTATTATTATCACCATTCTCTTCTTCGCTCCTTCCTACGTCGTCACTCTGCTACTCCTTATTATATTTTTATTTCTATATATAGGTTTTGATCCTTTATCTTTCGCCCTTTACCTCCGTGGATCTCATAACAAGTTCGAATAATGCACGTATTATTTCACAAACCAATACATGCCTAAGAATAATAATTAGATAGCCTACATATACTTGAATGAATTAACGAAGGAATGACAGGAATGGCCGAGTATATCAGTTAATGAACTAACCAAATATTTATTATTATTATTATTATTATTATTATTATTATTATTATTATTATTAGAGTCAACCACCTAAACAAAAATGACCAACACCAACAACAACAACCTATAATTATATGCCTAACTCAATATACATATCCCTCTCTATCACCACTACCGAACTCAATAATACTGGTTTCCACGTGGACTTGCTGGGCTTCTCTATACCAGCAGACCCACCTACCCACTCAATGACTGACTGACTGGCTTCTGAAATCCCCTTACGCTTCTCTGCCCTCGTACTCAAAAGGCGGAAAATTGTTTGATGCTCGTGTCGTGGGTATGGTTTCCACAAATGAAATGTGGAATTGATTTCACTTAGTGGTAACCAGGATTTATGTCATAATAGATTTTAATTCACCTTTTAATGAGTTATTTTATATTTATTTATTTATTATTATTATTATTTTTTTTTTTTGAGGGGGAAGGGGAGGGGTCAGGTGGTACTTACAGTATATATATATATATATATATATATATATATATATATATATATATATATATATATATATATATATATATATATATATATATATATACTGTACAGGTTATTAATTCATCTGGATATTTTTATTATTCGTGTTTTGAGATATTATTATTATTATTATTATTATTATTATCATTATTATTATTATTATTATTATTACGATTATTATTATTATTATTGATGTTTGAGATATTATTATTACTGTTATAGTTATTATTATTGATATTTTGTTGTCGTCGTTGTTGTTGTTGCTGTTGTTGTTGTTGTTATTTTTGTTGTTGATGATGTTATGGTCTTGCACTAATAATGTCTTGCATATTTCTATATTATTTCTGTTTAGTATCACGTGCTCTATTTATAAATGTATTACCTCAGCAACGTTTGTATATGTACAGTACACAGAGTATATACCATCGAATGCTAATTAATATTTAAAGATTTGCATGATTGTATATCCTTTGCAAACAAGACCTCATACCTTACTTGAATTATATAATAGTAGTGCAAATTAGACATCAAAATAATTATATCGTAAGACTTGATGGTAAAAAAAAGTCTTCTGTAATTTTCTATTCACAACAACAAGAGTTAAACCTGGACTTGCAGTAAAACAGGATTACCATGGCAAGATTTCATAAGATACTGTATAATAATAATAATAATAATAATAATAATAATAATAATAATCTTCTTCGTTCACAAGCTGCATTTCTGATCTTTCTTGTGTGTTTTTCCTTCGTATGCTGATAAAAGAATCGACTTGCCTATTTTTAAAGATCCATATTGCCATTAATATATACTCATAAATGACTCATGACTTAATTTATATCAACACTGGAATGAATAAAAGCCCTAATTATCGTTCTGATGAGGTAGGCTTAGAAGCAGGTTTTCGTGGGCACCGAGGAAGGAGGCATTTCCCTGTTTGTATAAGAAATTTATGTCATAATTACTTGGCACATGAGTCTCCATTTATTCACAAGAGCCGAGATGTAGGTTATGTTTGTTGAGCTTTTTTCATGGTTTAGTGAATTCAGGGCAAGATTATCATTATATATATATATAAGTCACCCAGGGAATATTTGTTTGGGTTGTCAAAGTGAAGAATCGCACACAGAAACACACACACACACACACACACACACATATATATACACATACACACATATATATACACACATACACACACACACACATATATATATATATATATATATATATATATATATATATATATATATATATATATATATATATATATATATATATATATATATATATATATATATATACGCACACACACACACGAAAAAAAAACACAGACAGTTCATGGGAGTCTTTTTCCTGAACGATATAATTATCTCGGAGGAATCAGTTGCTCCAAATGCAATAACCACACTAATGATTCCTCCAAAACTTTACAAAGAAAAAATAAACCACACACACACACACACACATCTACACACAGACGATCCATGGGAGAGTATTTTCTGGATGATATAATAATCTATAGGGTATTAGTTGCTCCAAATATGCCAACGTCATTAGTATCCCCTTATTATAGTTTGGTGAGCCTCTATGTTTCAGTCCAGGACAAGATTGAGGTCTGTGCCGGCTTACCCCAGATTGGTCTGACCCCGTTGTAAAAATGGTATGTTTTCTCAGAGAATTAATGTAGAGCTCAACTCGCCCTCCTGCCGCTGGGTAGTGATGTGTGTGTGTGTGTGTGTGTGTGTGTGTGTGTGTGTGTGTGCGTGTGTGTGTTGTCCTTTATTCATAACTAGTCGTTGCCAAAAGGAGATAGAATTGGTAGGTCCCCATAGGTAGTTTGATTATCTATTGATTATCTGTTATTGCAAAGTATTCTTATCTTCATTACATTAGTTATTCAGAAAAGTGTCACAAAACTAATTAAGAGTTTTACCATAATATTTTTTTCATCATAGCCAGGGTCAAAAATTGCAGCACACCGAAAATAACATAACGTGTAAAAAAATATTCAAGGTCAGCTGTTTCCATGACAAACCCATTAATAAATATTTACCTGTACAAAGAGAGGGAGACAATTATTTCCTCACCACGCTGTTGAAACTTTACAGAACCCAAATTAGGCTATATTTAAATGACTTAGATAGGCAGTATAGTGTATTATGGGTGTATTATTAGTATGGGGTTGGAGGGGGAGGAGGGGTAAAAATAGGAACTATTGACAGGGCCCGAACAGCAATAACAACAATAACATCAACAACAACAATCAAACCCAAACACTGCAATATATAATCAAGGTCACTCATTATTATTCACTGTATCTCGGGAAATTCACAACACGGAACTGCCTGTGTGTGTGTGTGTGTGTGTGATGAAGTCTGTGATCCTCTTATACAAGGCTATATATGCATATATGACCTTGACAATACCCTGGGAAAAAAATTGTGGTGGTGGTGGTGTAGGTCATGGCTGGGTCTCTCTCTCTCTCTCTCTCTCTCTCTCTCTCTCTCTCTCTCTCTCTCTCTCTCTCTCTCTCTCTCTCTCTCTCTCTGCAACCAAACTTATACCCTCTCTTAGACACAAGAGCTATGAAGATCGGTTGGTAGAACTCAACCTGTTCTCTTTGGAAACTCGGAGACTGCGTGGTCAGCTTATCGAAGTGTTTAAAATACTACAAGACTTTGACAATGTAGACTACATGGACATTTTCCAACTCAGTGAGGGCACAACCAGGAATCATGGCTACAAACTTGAACTGAAGCGATACAACCGTGATCGGTGTGGTAAATTCTTTACATACAGCATCTGCGGTACTTGGAACGCGCTTCCTGCTGATGTAGTCAACAGCAACTCTGTGGATCAGTTCAAGTCCAGATTAGACAAAGTCTTAAATCACTGTCTAGGTGTTTAAGCCGTTGTGTGAGTGTTCCTTGATGGTTTCACATGACACATTCGAGGACGGTCACCTACTTGCACAACTAAACCCACAGGTATCCTCTTTGTATGGATCGTAAGGTCCCCTAGGGTACTTCTTTTCCTTGTAACTCCTTGTAACTCTCTCTGTCTGTCTGTCTGTCTGTCTGTGTGCCCACCCACCCCTCTCTGCCCGCCCCTTCTTCTCTCTCTCTCTATACATTTTATTAGGTAAGGATTTGCATTGGATAGGTGCACGGTGCGGGGTTCTAGATTACGACGGTCTTTCTGTGGTCACAATCTCGCTACAATGGGATGGGATGGGATGGGATGGGAAGTTCGACCCGGAAGCAAAATCAAACAAAATATTCGACAGACACCCCCCCCCCCCAGAAAAAAATGACGTAAAAGTTTGTCATGGACTTTGTATATATATATATATATATATATATATAATTTTTTTCAATTTCATAAAGAGTAGAGGAATATTTTGGATAATTAATTTGGATTATTAATACTAGCCTCCTTTCTTAAGCTTATCACTATGTATATAATATTATAATTTAGGGTTTGGGAAAGATACAGGGACCATATATGGTGTATGTGTGTGTGATTCGGAGTTTGGCTTTCTGGATCAGTGGAAGGTTTTTTTCTGGCAACACTGCATAAATTTTCCCGGGGCATCGAGTGTGGTTTCCAAATCTCTCTCTCTCTCTCTCTCTCTCTCTCTCTCTCTCTCTCTCTCTCTCTCTCTCTCTCTCTCTCTCTCTCCATAGTCTACTCCTTTACTCCTCTCTATTCTCTCCCTTTTTATTTCTGTTTCTGTCCCCCTTTTATTTCTCTTTTTCCTCCTCTAACTATCACTGGTCTTTTACTTCCTTTCCGTTTCATTCCAGAATATACAGTAAACTCTTTTCGTCTGTATCCCTTTTTGCTTTCCTAAGTTTCTTTCAGCTGCTTTTTGATGCTACGTTCGTTCTCTCTCTGTCTCTCTGTCTCTGTCTCTGTCTCTGTCTCTGTCTCTGTCTCTGTCTCTGTCTATCTCTCTCTCTCAATCTCTCTCTTCCTATCTCAATCTCTAACTCTCTCTAATACACACACACACACACACACACACACACACACACACACACACACACACACACACATACACACATACGTACTTTTTGCCTGCATTTCCAGCGAGAGATGGTCTGGAACATAAGGGTTACTGAGTGCTGTATGGCCCGTGTAAGCTGGACCACAGTAACTTTCTCCTAACATCACCATTCCCTTTTTTTTTTTTTTTTTTTTTTTTTTGGCCATCCAGTGAAGGTCGTCCGTCAACTCCTTGTAACACTCAGGGGTTCTCGCAGCCATATGTCTTGTCTGTTCTTCGAGTTTAGGTGGTGGTGTTCTTTGGATTAATTAGTTGAGGGGAAAATGTTGTGTTGGTAAATTTGGTGGAGCTACTGAAATCCTCCAAACTATTCCAAACAACAGAACATAACGTTACAAGTGAATACCGACCAACTAAACATACAAAACAAGTGAAGATAAACTAACTAACTAACTAACTACGGTAACTAACTAACTAACTTACCAACCAACTAAACAACTAACCAACTAACTAACTAATTACGGTAACTAACTAACTAACTAACCAACTAACTAACTAACTAACTAATTACGGTAACTAATTAACTAACTAACTAACTAACTAACTGCGTGTACCATATACTTGAAAAACACTCATCACTTGTCTTAGTTTTATTGAGTGTTGTTGAGAATCTTTGCTCTCGTAGTGACTTTAGCCCTTGACTCTACCCTTCACCTCATTCTCAAGTACCAAGGAGCTTCTCGAGGGAAACTTATCTTATGGGGCAAGTTGGATGGTTATGACATGTTGTACTAGAGAGAGAGAGTGAGAGAGTGAGAGAGAGAGAGAGAGAGAGAGAGGGGGGGGGGGAATGAGAGAGTGAGTGAGTGAGTGAGTGTGAGTGTGAGAGTGAGAGTGAGAGACAGAGTGAGTGTGAGTGAGTATGATTTTGAAAGAGTGAGTGTGAGTGAGAGATAGAGTGTGTGTGTGTGTGTGTCTCAGATTTATTATGCTCAAGAGTAAGGACAAAAATACACACGATAATTAGATAATAGCGCACAGGAGCAGAAAGAGGAATTAAGAGGGAGAGATAATTGAAAGCGAGATCGAGGGAGGAGGAAACGCCGAATGAAAAAAAAAATGAAAGATGAAGCACAGAACAAGGAACAGCAAGAAAATTAAGAGAGAACACATCGGCAGAGTGGGAGTGAGTTAAATAGCAAAGGAAACGTGGAAAGTAAAATACAAACCCCTGAAATGGCAGAAACAAAACAAGCCCCTGAAAAAAAAAAAAGGAGCATTGTTACAGCACCGTTTTTGTAAGAACACACTTAAACTAACATTACAAAGCTGTAAAGGGAAGATTTGAAAATAAAATATTCTGTCCGATTGGAACTCTAGTTTAATTAAAGTAATGATCTGTTAAGAGTTACATTTGTGACGAGTGTAAGTGACGTGATTCAGGGTTACATATGTGACGAATGTAAGTGACGTGATTCAGGGTTACATATGTGACGAGTGTATGTGAAGTGAGGGTTAGTAAGTCTGTTTGTCCTTTCACCCTGGCTCAAGGTCACAGTGTTGCCAAGGTCACAGTGTTGCCAGGGGATGATAATATTTCTCTTGTCCTTGGTGTAACTTGGCTGTAGGAAAGAGCATCCGTTTTCTGTCATGTCCGAGTCGCTTGACTAAATTTAGCAATAACTCAGGACTGACTCATGGGAACTGATTATATTATTTTCCCATCTCTTCGCCCTGTCTTCTATACTGTAGTCTTTATGGAGGACGGGGAACTAATGTATTGTTGTGGGGAAATTTTACAAGTTACAAAGAAAGTGTGTCCTTATTGGAACCACAATTTTCTATATCTTTCCTTGCCTTGATTATTGATTTTATATAATTATTAAAAATACGTCTATTTATGAAACTAGTTGTTTAGTTATTTTTTATCTCTGCCATATTCTTTGTGCTTCCTTCAGGTTTGACCGAAAATATGATCCCTGGTGTGAGGTTAGGATGGCAGGTTGTGAAAGCAGGGCAGAGGTGGGTAGTGAAGGGAGGTACTGGTGAGAACCACTCTTAATTAAATTCTTCCTCTCCTCTCTGAGTTGATTCCAGAAAGTTTTGGGCCCAAGGTTTCTCAGAGTTGTCTAAGACAAGTGGGTCAGTCTTTTGGTTCTGTCTGTTTCTGTTGCCTTACTATTTCCTCGTTTTGTCATTTTTACAATTCTTTTATGTCTTTTTCTACTACTACTACTACTACTACTGTCATATTATTGGTGGTAGCAGAGTGGATAAAGCGATGGACTGCTAATCATAAGGACATTGGAGCCAATTTGGGAAAAAAAATTGAGGTAATCTGATGGTTCAAGCTACACTGTCTCTGACCAGTAAGTTCGATACACGTGAAGCAGCCAACACTTCGAAGCATCACTCAATTATCTCGGGACCTGTTGTTCAGCTACGCACACACACATACACACACATACACACACACACACATTCTCTTTCCACTGACTAGCATTGTGTATTTAGTTACTTTATACCACATGTGATAAACTGTACTTCAATCCCTCAGTAGCAAATTATTTCCACATACTCGGATATCAAAGTGAGTAAAAGCGAAGTTTATAATGAAAGGAGGAATTGGAAGCCACACCGTACATACATACATTATTACCTCTATTATTTTGTGGTGCTACAACATTAATTAATTAAGCCCTGAATACTTGCCAACATCATGTGAGTTAGGAGAGTACAATGCTGGCTTATATATGCCCGGTTTATTAAGCGGTATCAGATCGGAGTACAGCACGTATTTCAACCATTGTTCTCGATTTTTAAGGGGAGAGTATACTTTTGATAGATTGGAGTGTCTTGATTCCTCCAAAGTATGCCAGGAAACAGACCCAGATGAAGAAAAATAATGGTATCCTGTTGCCTGGAATAGTTTAGGGGAATTATAATCTCCAAAAATGTCAAAACTATACCCTCCCCTTAAGGACTCTGTGATCGTGTGCGAGAAATTTGGAGGCTTCTGATTCCTCCTGACTAATCCACGAAAAAAGCTCCTTCAGTATGGCTGGTGTTTCGTGGTGTTTGTTTATCTCGTCATGGATTTTATGAATGATACTTTTCTTTAAGGGGAGGGTATAGTTTTGACATTTTTGGAGATTATGATTCCTCCAAACTATTCCAGGCAACAGGATACCATTATTTTTCTCTATCTGGGTCTGTTTCCTGGCATACTTTGGAGGAATCAAGGCACTCCAATCTATCAAAAGTATACTCTCCCCTTAACAATAAACTAATCAAATTTAAAAAGACACTGACATTAAATGGACAAATTAAAACTATACCACTGTTGTTTTCAGACTGGCCTCGTTCTACATGAAATACAAGACAACGAGAAACCGATCTGCAAAAACCCAACACATGAACAACGGCAGACTATAAACAGGTCACAACATTGGAGACAACACGACCTCAGACAACACGACCTCAGACAACACGACCCCTGACAACACGACCTCAAACAACACGACCTCATACAACACGACCTCATACAACACGACCCCTGACAACACGACCCCTGACATCAACCAGCGTAGGCGAAACAAACCAGCGAGACATTATTACCGACCCACCAACTCCCACCAAGAAAACAAAAATCGTAACGCCTGAAGAATGTATAATGGACCACCACTCCTTTCCATATTGAGACAGCCAACCCTACTAAAGCTGAGGTTAGTAATTTTTTTTTTTTTTTTTTTTTTTTTTTTTTTTTTTTTGTAATATTTTTGGTAGTGACTGTACTTTTTTTTTTTTTTTTTTTTTGTAGTAACTGAAACTTTTTTATTATGGTAATATTTTGGTAGTGACTGAAACGTGTTTTTTTTTATGGTAAAAGTTTTGGTAGTGACTGAAATGTTATTATTACTCTACATCAGTAAACATGGAAAGTGTATAATCATTAAGTTGCAAACATTAATTAAGAAAACAAATAAAAAAAACAGGAGGTATAAAAATGTAATAAGCAACAAACTTTCGGTAACTGTTTTCGACGTCAGTATTGCCGGAAATTAATGAAAGTGACTGGACCAGGGAAATGAAATTACAGCCTTGAGGACTAAAGATTTTCAGCTGTCCAATTAACCGAGCTCTTACTTGGGCTTAAATCACTTCTGCCTTTGAAGCCTCGTCCGTCCTACCTCACAGACCTTACGAAATCTTTAATTGGAATGAAATTAGGAAGTTGACCTGTATTTACTCCAAGCAGTTACTGGAGAGAAGAAAAAAAAAATTCTCGCTTGGCTTGGAACGGGATGGCTTTGACTAGCACCAGACACGAGTAATGGAAAGTATTCTGAAATAGTTTGTCCATGAATAAACTCATTAGCAGTCTGATAATTTAAACATCACCACCAGCATCATCATCATCATCATCATCATAATTAAGTTAACACGAAATATCAAACTATATTTCAATCACCGCACCTCAATGTTTATCTTTATGCTGTTCATTTAGGAAATATATTCAGAGTAATTGTCAGCATGGAGTGGCCAACAATGTCAGTGGGAGGGAGGGAGGGAGGGAGGGGGGGTGAGACATTCAGAGGGAGGGAGGGAGGGAGGGAGGGTGAGACATTCAGTGGGAGGGAGGGAGGGAGGGTGAGACATTCAGTGGGAGGGAGGGAGGGAGGGAGGGTGAGACATTCAGTGGGAGGGAGGGAGGGAGGGAGGGTGAGACATTCAGTGGGAGGGAGGGAGGGAGGGAGGGAGAGACATTGGATGGCATGTGTTGGCTTTTCCCAGACTTGACCAAAACGAGGTGTCCCTCACTCACCCGAACGACCTCACTCAATGGCTCCTTATTCTTCGATGCCCAGAGTCTTGTCAAACTTGTGCCGGGAAGTGAGAACCAAAAGTGATAAAATGGGAGAGAGAGAGGGAGGGAGAGAGAGAGAACAAGAGAGAAGGAGACTGGGAGACAAAGACAGGAGGGAAAGAGAGAAGCATGAAATGAAGGTATATACAAAGGTGATGACAGAGATGAAGATAAAGATGAGATAAAGACGAAATGGTAGATAAATCTGGAGATGGAAGGGAACTATGAAAGGTATATATAATGCTACTACCAC
>JAWZYT010007173.1:15000-26106 GCA_034508575.1 Petrolisthes manimaculis | reverse complement strand
GGCCCCCTTTGAAGTTCTCCCCCTTCATCAAACTTTTTTATAAACGTGTAGGCTTCATGATCTATCTATCTATCTATCTATCTATCTATCTATCTATCTATCTATCTATCTATCTATCTATCTATCTATCTATCTATCTATCTATCTATCTATCTATCTATCTATCTATCTATCTATCTATCTATCTATCTATCTATCTATCTATCTATCTATCTATCTATCTATCTATCTATCTATCTATCTATCTATCTATCTATCTATCTACCTACCTACCTACCTTTCTTTTCCCGGTTAACGTTAGAAGATTTTACTCGTGGCAGGAGAAGTCTCGTTTGTATTCAATAGGTATTAGTTTGATGGCAGATGGTGCAGTGAGGTCGTGAAAGGGACATACATACATACATACATACATACATACATACATACATACATACATACATACTCTGGGCGTGAAATTCGGTTAGTGACCTTACAATTGATTTACTCACTCGGGGCGCCTTAGATGTCTGTATGTGTGTGTGTTTCTGTGTGTGTGTGTGTGTGTGTGTGTGTGTGTGTGTGTGTGTGTGTGTGTGTGTGTGTTTCTGTGTGTGTGTGTGCGACAGAGAGAATGATTAATGACACACACACACACACACGCACACGCACACGCGCACACACACGCACACACACACACACACACACACACACACACACACACACACACACACACACACACACACAGAAAAAAACAAACAGACGAACATATGTGAACGTGACCCTAATTATTTTTTATATTATGTATGAATGTTGTCAGCTTTATATTTTTTTTTTACTTGTATAACGTTATGTACAGTCGGGTACAAAAGTTCTGTCGCCACATCTGCAAAGTCATGAAAAAAATCAGAGAAAATTTATCAATTTGTCCCTCTATAGGTTAGGATAAATAATTTTGTTGTGGTGAATGTGTGTGTGTGTGTGTGTGTGTGTGTGTGTGTGTGTGTGTGTGTGTGTGTGTGTGTGTGTGTGTGTGTGTTTGTATGTTTGTTGGTTCCATGATTATCCTTTATTTTTGCGTTACGTTTCCGGAAGCGCTGAGTGAACAAGACACGACACGACTTTTGCCGCCGACTGAACAACTGCATGCAAGCAAACTTACCCTCCCTCTTTCTCCTCCTCCTCCTCCTCCTCTTCCTCCTCCTCTTCCTCCTCCTCCTCCTCCTCCTCCTCAGTTTTTACATGATTATAATCAATATATTATAATAATTATCTATAATATAATAATATTCAGTTGTATATAATTATACTGTATGTATGTCGCGTCTACGTAAACTTATTCAAACTATGAGTGGAATATAACAACAAGCTATTATCATGTTCATCAATTTCTTTCCCAAATTGAGTGAATATTCTTACGTTTTTCGTTCCATTTTCATATGTGAACATGTGTGTATTGAATTAAGAGCAGCACAGGTGCATGGAGAGGAGTATTGGTTATGAGCAGAAACATTTCACAGACTCTATGATGGACGGGGGAAGTGGAAGAGTATTATTAGTATTATCATTTTTATTGATTTTTGTTTTGTTTTTTTCCCTCTCTGAAAGTCTTGTGGTCGGATGGATATGTGGAAAGAATTATTATTGTTGTTGTTGTTGTTGTTATTGTTGAGAGTTACATACATAGAGTTACATAGAATCACAGATCACAACAGACCTTACGGTCCACACGGGGTGATCTGATTAGAAGGTTACTGGTGGAAAATGAATTTCTCCCCAGTGATAGTCGTGGATGAGAGAGAGAGAGAGAGAGAGAGAGAGAGAGAGAGAGAGAGAGAGAGAGAGAGAGAGAGAGAGAGAGAGAGAGAGAGAGATGGTAGGAAGGTTGAGAATGTGTGGCAGTACAAGATAGAAAAATACATATTGAGGGAGAAATAGTGTGGGAGAGAGAGGTCTTTCTGAATTAGAGTTGTTGGCAGTGTGTGAAAGAAGACACCGTGTGATATAAAGCAAAAGAAAGAGTGATTGAGTGAGAGAAACAGTGATAGAGAGAAAATACTGTACTTCGAGAGAGAGTGAGAGAAACAGTGCTAGAGAGAAAATAATTCGATTGCCTCAGAAAATGTGAGAGAAGTAGTGAATATGCAGTATCTCTCTAGCATCATCTGTCACTCGAGTACATTACTACTCTGCTATACCCTTCCCTCACCCTCAGCCTCAAGCCTAGACTAGAGAGAAAACCACTCGGCAGTGTTGCCAACCGTAGGGTAATCGCCCTATATGTAGGGTATTTCGACCTCAAATCCTTGTCTGTAGGGCGTAGGGTAATTTTACAGAATCATAACGAAACGTAGGGCGTTACAACATTTTGGTATAAGTGATAACATATTTTGTAACAATAAAATATCATATAAATGGTATAGAAATATGTTAAAAATGTATTGCTTAAAAATATCTATTACCTTCAACTACATAAAAAATAAAACACTTCAAAACTCAACAGTAGGTAGTAGAAAATGGTTTTCATGAATCTGCCATTGCCACTCCCAAAAAGAAGAGGCGGTACCGAGGAGAGCTAGAGAAAGAAAAGGAAACTCCCAGGAAACAAAAGTTTAGAGATGTATGGCTAGAGGTAAGAATTGTTATCTTGCCTATTTTATATTCATCCTTTTACTGTTGTTTAGTTATATATTCTTACTACATTTCATTTACGGTTCATTTTGTACCACCGGACTGAGGTCCAATATTATTGAAACTGCATATATTCAATAGAAAAAGAACATTTTTGTTTATATATTATTATAAATAAAACCTCCAAGTAGTTGAGGAATATTTTTATCCTAACTTGCTAAGTCGTAGGGCGATGAAGGTAAATGTAGGGTAATTTCAATGTAGGGTAATTTCAGTGTCTGTGTAGGGCGAAGAAGTCTCAAGGGGTTGGCATCACTGCCACTCGGCCAAACCAGTCACCCAGCGGACGTTGGAGGGGTTACACGTGTCGCTCTCTAAGCTCCTGCCCCCCTCTCTCTGTCTCCCTCTCACTCGCTCGCACACCGCTCCCTCAGTCGCTCCTGTAAATCAGCCTCCGTATTGTAACTTTTGTTTATATTTTAAGTTAGTAAAGAGTCTGGGCATTGATTGACTCCACAACAACGTTCTTTGAAAACTTAACATGTTTCCCGTTTTTTTGCCATACATTAATTTCCTTAACATGACCAGATGAAGAAGTGAAGAAAATAAATAAACAAATAGAAAGTCAGCCAATCGTTGAACACCTGTTGATGACAAACTCATTATTATTCTGGCAGAGAGCAATATGTTCGACCTCAATGTTCGATAGATACTCTACTGTATTACTTACTTCTCCACAGTTGACTAAGACAAATCAACCAAGGAACACCGAGGTAATACACACACACACACACACACACACACACACACACACACACACACACACACACACACACACACACACACACACACACACACACACACACACCTGTTGATAGATCGATTGAGTGATTGGTGATTTGCTTAAGTTTTATCAGATGGACAGACGGATGGACTGACGATGCAAATGTGAAAGTGATTTTAACTTCGCTTACATGTATTCTTTTAGCAAGGCATTACTATTAATATATTGGTGTAGAGTAGAAACGAAGAGGAGGAAGGGAGTGAAAGAGTAAGTCGAACCACAAACACCACCATCACCAACAACACCTTCACAAACAACACAGATATCACCATCACCAACACAATCACAAACAACACAGATATCACCATCACCAACACAATCACAAGCAACACAGATACACAGACACCATCACCAACAACACCTTCACCAACAACACAGATACACAGACAATACTTCCATCACCAACGCCTTCACAAACAACACAAATACACAAATACACAGACACCACCACCACCACCACCACCACCACCAACAACAACAACGCCTTCACAAACAACACAAATACACAGACACCACCACCACCACCACCACCAACAACAACAACACCTTCACAAACAACACAAATACACAGACACTACCACCACCACCACCACCAACAACAACAACACCTTCACAAACAACACAAACAACACAGACACCACCACCAACAACAACACCATATCCATAACCAACACAAATATACAGAGACAAAGACAAGACGACAGTGAATACAACATTAATTAAAAGATAGTTAGTAGTTACATGACACGCTATTTCCTGTACTTGGTATAGGAGTTGAGATGATAACAGGACAGATAGCAAATCATTAAATAAACAGAGAAAGTCGACCGGCAAAACAGTGATGTACAGTTAACAAAACAACTGGTGACTGACTATACTTGATTGAGCCTCCCCGATTTTCCAAGAGGATTTTTGGAAAGACGTGTTGATTCATTGCGATAACAAGACAGACAGACAGACAGACAAACAGACAGACAGACAGACAGACAGACAGACAGACAGACAGACAGACAGACAGACAGACAGACAGACAGACAGACAGACAGACAGACAGACAGACAGACAGACAGACAGACAGAGAACTGCAACAGACTGGAAAGGAAGGAAATGTCACGTGAGAATATATTGCCAAAATATATATTGCCATCGCTGACCACATCTTGCAATTTTCATCAAGTTATTATATTACTATTAGTAGGTTTTTTTTTTTATAAGATACGTGGGTCTCTGAAATAACGAGACAATTGACGAAAAATAATAAAAGATCAGAGTGAAAATATCTGCAAAATTAAAACAAACAAACAAACAAACAAACAAACAAACAAACACACGCACACACACACAAACATACACACACACACACTTGTTGATGATGGGGGAGTAAGCTGTTTATTATCGTCTTGTAGTCAGAGAACACGTGGGTTTGACTGACTGACTGACTGACTGACTGCTTGTACATCATATCATCACAGGTTTATCATTACTATTTCCGATTCGCCAGGATAAACAGAATATACAGCGAAAAACAAAAAAACAATTGATTCCGATTGTTGCTATTGTTGTGGTTTGATGGGAAACTAATTGGCACTCAAAATATATATATACATATTACAAAATTTACATCAAATCAATCACATGGTTTTAATTACTCTTCAAACGTGCCAGGATATTGATAATTCCGTGGAGGTGCTGCTGTGACGAAGCGAGTACATTGATTGATTGATGTTTACAGTGTGACAGGAGGTTCATTTATGGCGTGATGTTACTAGTGATGTTACTAGTGAGTGTAACCTGATGACAATGACGTTTATAGATCTGATGTCACTGAATGAACACATATCATTAACGAACTACAATAACTATAGCGTGATGTCAGTGATGTTGTCTACAGAGTGACGTCAATAGTGATGAAAATAGTGTAATGGCAACAACAACAACTACAACAACAACAACAACAATAGCAATACATTTCCCGAGACTTCCCAAATAATGATGATGAAAACAAACGAGACTTCTACTTCTACTGCAACTACCATGGCGGGTCTGTTTGAGTCTGGTGGTGGTGGTGGTGGTGTTGGTGGTGTTGGTGTTGGTGGTGGATGGGGTAGTAGTGGTGGTGACCTGACCTCCAACGCGACTACGGGGGCCTTCGACCTCATAAACCTGACCCTGAGTGACAACAACAACAACTATTACGACAACAACATCAACAACAACTCGACTCAACTGTGGCCCAACTCGAGCGTCCGTACCCAAGATATTCTCACCTACCCGACCGTTCAGGCCATATTCTACATCGAGTACACGGCCATCTTCATGCTTGGGGTGTTCGGAAACTGCCTCGTCTGCTACGTCGTCTTCTGCAACAAACACATGCAAAACGTCACCAACTATTTCATCACCAACTTGGCCCTGGCGGATATCTTGTTGTGTGTGTTGGCGGTGCCCTTCACTCCCCTCTATACCTTCATGGGGGAGTGGATGTTTGGACGGATTCTGTGTCACCTGGTCACTATGGCTCAGGGTACCAGCGTCTACGTCTCCACCCTCACCCTCATGTCCATCGCCATCGACCGCTTCTTCGTCATCATCTATCCGTTCCGGTCGCGCCTTCAGCTCAAGACGTGTTACCTCATCATCGTCAGTATCTGGCTGTTCTCCATCTCGGCCACACTGCCCTACGCCCTCTACATGGGGATGGTTGAGTATCAGGAGAGGTCATACTGTGAGGAACTCTGGCCCTCTGAGTCAATAAGGCAGGTGTTTAGTGGGTTCACGGCCATCATGCAGTTCGTGGTGCCTTTCATTATTATCCTCTATTGTTACGCCAAGATCTCCATCCGCATGAACGAGAGGGTCAAGGCCAAACCGGGGTCCAAGAACTCACGGAAGGAGGAACAAGACCGTGAGCGCAAGAGACGAACCAACCGGATGTTGATTGCAATGGTGACCATCTTTGGCGTCTCGTGGCTACCGATGAACGTGGTGCACCTGGTGGGGGATTACTACGCCCCCGCCAGCACCTGGAGTTATTACAACCTCTGCTTCTTCATTACCCACGTGGTTGCCATGTCCTCCACCTGCTACAACCCCTTCCTCTATGCTTGGCTCAACGAAAACTTCCGCAAGGAGTTCCAGTTGGTGTTGCCCTGTTTCCAGCAACCCGCCTCCGCTGATCGTGTAGGTCAGTGGCGGTCGGAACGCACCTGCAACGGCAACGACACGCAGGAGACCATGTTGCAGATTGGCGTAGGAGGCGGCGGGGGATCAGCGATGACCTCCAATAGACGGCTGTCGACGACCCAAGAGAGTCCCAGAAGAGAACAAGAGGAACGACAAACGCCAGCCACCGTGGAGACTCACCCCATGACCACCTTCGTCACCCACACCAACGGGGACGCCCAGGATCACGCCTCGCAGCCCTTGGTCAATGGCGAAGCATCTGAGTACGTGTGAAGGAAGGTAAGGACAACACCAGCACACACACATATTTTTAGTCTAGTCCTTTGGGATCCTGCTTTTGGGCGACACACTCAGACATAAAGGAAATACTCTCCTCCAGGCTGGTGTTTGTAAGCGAACACACACACACGAACACACACACACAAACACAAAAACACACACAGACACACACACACATAGACACAGACACAGACACACACACACACACACACACACACACACACACACAGACGTCTGTTGGGATGGGTACACACGCAACACACAGGGTCCTTTGGGATTATATTTCATCTGGCTCTTTTTGTTTCTATACAGTACAGTACTCTTCAATCTGAGAGGAGAAATTTTTAGAAATGCTTGAAATATTTTTTTATGTGTACGTGTGAATATATATATGCATGTTATTATGCAAAGTATATGTTATGAACTGCACTGTATAATATTAGGTTGTGCTTGGATTAATCCTTTGAATAATGCACTCAATAATAGATCAACGTATTTCTTTTGTTTATTATACATTTTTGTTATTAATCAATGAAAGATTATCCACCATAAGATATTAAGCTGTCAGTCCTCTTTAGCCCACTGTGGGACCCAAATTTCTCAGGGTGGAGGGTTACAACATTGAAATCCTTCCAGATACTGGGTAAGGGTGGACTGGGATTGAATACATTAAAGGCTAAAGTGAAGGAATATTTTAAATACAGTTTGGAGTGTCTGTCTGTGTGAATGAGTGAGTGTGTGAGTGGGTGAGTGGGTGGGAGGGTGGTAGAGTGAGTGAGTGAGCGAACGACCGAACGAATGGGTGGGTGGATGGGTGGTCGAGTGAGTGAGAGAGCAAGTGAGTGAGCGAGCGAGAGAGCAAGTGAGTGAGCGAGCGAGAGAGCAAGTGAGTGAGTGTTGAGCAGGAATGATGTGTAAAGACGAGGACACGATATGAGGTGTTTGTGATGCCGTTTGACCCTTTATGTCTTGGTGTTAGAGAGTGAGGAAGGACCAACAAGGAACGTGGACAAAATGTACAGTATTATTTTTATTGTATGTGTGAGTGACGGCGATTGACTGACTGACTCTCCCTGCCTCTAGCATAGTTGGGTAGGAATTAGTCAGTCAGTTAGTCAGTCAGTCAGTCAGTCAGTAAATTTGCCAGTCAGTCAGTCAATCAAGTAGCCAGTCAAAGAGTGAGTCAGTTAGTCAGTCAATTAGCCAGTTGGTCAGGCAGTCAGTCAGTCAGTCAGTAACCACCACAAAGATTAACCCACTTCCTGACTGACCTGATTTCACACGGGAACACCTGCAAGTCAAAACGTACCCCAAGTCTAACTAACGAACGAGTAGATACACCAAGGAAACACAACGACACACGAAACGCGAAGGAAGGTCAATTCATTACAGTAGCTTACTTGCATATACAACAACATCATCGCCGTCCCCTAAACGCAGAAGGAAGGTCATTCATTCATTACAATAGCTTATCTGCATATACAACAACATCGTCGTCCCCTAAACGCAGAAGGAAGGTCATTCATTACAATAGCTTACTTGCATATACAACATCATCGTTCCCTCTACTGATGTCCTTCCTGCCTGTCTTGTACCCAGTTAGTAGGAGGGGATGAAGGTTGGTTGGTTGCAGGGTGTTACTAACTTTTAACACTTCTTTACCCTCCCTACCGTACCCCTCTCTTCTCTCTCTCTCTCTCTCTCTCTCTCTCTCTCTCTCTCTCTCTCTCTCTCTCTCTCGTAAGTCTGTAATGATGAGTTACGTGTGTGTTTGTGTGGGTGTGAAGGCTTGCATGTGTGTGTGTTTACGCTTGCATGTGTGTGTGTGTGTGTGTACGCTTGCATGTGTATGTGTGTGTATGTGCGTGTGTATGTCAGGCTTAATCGGGTGGAGATCAAACGTCTCTTTAATTAATATACCGTGACACATTTGTATATTTAAAAAAATAATTATTATACAGGAGCGACAGTCCACTTCCTAGGTCATTCCAAAAGTAATATTGCTATCCAGTCCAGTCGGAGGGAAAAAAAAAAAAAAAAAAAAAAAAAAAACCTCGACGTAAATTTCTGCACTTTCTGAAACATTAATTTAAAAAAAAATGTTCATGTACACTTTACTGGGGTTTGCTAAGGTCATTTAAAATCGTCTAGAGTTAATCCAGTTTTTTTTTTTTTTTTTTTATCGTAGAGGGCGTGTGTTTATTTATTTATTGGAATATTTAGTAATCTCCGGTAATCATTAGTACTTCCTTCCGACGATAATTAGTAATATCACCTGGTGTTAGTCAGGAGAAAGATATATATATAAAATCCTTAAATGTGTTATTAGTCAGGAGAAAGAAAAGGTGGAAATTCATCTCACAAATATAAAATCCTTAAGCACCCTGTGATCGTGTATGCATATTGGAGGCTTCTGATTCCTCCTGACTATGCCACGAAACAAGCTCATTTCCATATTGATAGTGTTTCGTGGCAATATTTGAAGGACTCGTTTACCTCCAATTTTCTTACTACAACAATACAGGGTCCCTTAATTAATGTGTACGACCACTAACAGAAAAAATAAATACTGTATTATCTATGACGAAAGGAAGCGCTACAACAGTACAAACAAAAGATAAACACTAAACTAAAACTAAAAACTACCAGAAAAAATAAATACTGTATTATCTATGACGAAAGGAAGCGCTGCGACAGTACTAACAAAAGATAAAAACTAAATTAACTAAACAACTCATTCCTTCAAAAAACTATTCCAAGCAACAGCACACCGTTATTTTGACTAATCTGGTCCTGTTTCCTTGCATACACTTTGGAGGAATAAAGGCACTCTAAATAATTCACCAAAAAGTATACTCAAAGTCCTCTTAATTAAAACTCGAAAGAAAGTCTACGGAAATAACCAACCTTTATTCATCTCTTCCCTGGATCCACTAAAATATTAGGATTCCTTCACCTTTTCATAACGCTTAATCATCCCTCGCAGTAGGATCAAATTAGCTTCAAAGGCAACATACAGATAATGATGATATTCAAAACGTTAACGCGAGAGTAAATGAAACCTGGCGTGCCGTCACCGTAGAGTTTTTTTTTTTTTTTTTTTTTTTTTTTTTAATACTGACGATTTCTCCTGGCATTTGGCTTTTGCATCACCAGAGGGAAAACAGTAACCCTTTTATCACTGGGATCGTAAAGTGTAATGCCCCATGCCTTCAGCTGCCTGGCAATATAGTCATTTCGTTTATATTTGCTTTATTTTATTATTTTTATTTTTATTTTTAACATGGCAAATATTCTCCGGCTCACTCATTCTACACCTTTTGTAAATATCAGTCGAATCTTCTCTCATCACTTATTTATCACCACAACATCAGCTGGAAGGGATATAATAGAGACAAAATAATATATGATACATTCGTTATACTCTGAAGTGACGAAGTTTCTGAAGTTTCTGAAGTGACGTGAAGTTTCTGAAGTGACGTGAAGTTTCTGAAGTTTCTGAAGTGACGTGAAGTTTCTGAAGTGACGTGATTGGTAGTGCTAATCCTTCTCTGCCTCCTGGGGAACATTTCATTTTCTACGGGATATATTTTTTTTATGAATAATATTTAAGGCCCAACTAGTGTCAAGTGGTGATGGATCTACAGTATGTTTGCTTATAAAAAGAATCACTACACCGCTCCGTGACTGATGACATACATACAGTACATTAATAGAGACAGACATAAGAGAGAGAGAGAGAGAGAGAGAGAGAGTTAGTTAAAAATATGGCTGGTTAACTGATCTTAATCTTCAGGCATGTACTTTGTTGAGCACACACACACACACACACACACACACACACACACACACACCTCATTATACTCGCTTATAATCTTTCACACTGTCCTCCCTCCCGTCTCACCTCCTCCCCTATCCCTCTCTCCCACCCCCCTCCCCCAACAGTACTCCTTCCCCACTAACTCCCACTTTCCCTCTACCATCATATCCCTTCCTCTCCCTTCTCCATAACATACTAGCTCATTCCCTCTCCCTCCCATTCTCTCTCTCACTCCCCTCTCTCTTCTCTCCATTCTCACTCTCACTCCCTTCTCCCCTCCTTCCTCACTCTCACTCCCCTCCCCCTCCATTCTCACTCTCACTCCCTTCTCCCTCCCATCCCCACTCTCACTCCCCTCTCCCTCCATCCCCTC
>JAWZYT010007173.1:5000-7500 GCA_034508575.1 Petrolisthes manimaculis | reverse complement strand
CTTCTAAAGTCTACGGTCAGGGGCACGACATTTTCACATCCGTCGAAACTCTTCATGTTTTGAAAATCGTCTCGTAACCTTTTGAGATATCATGCTAACAGACAAATATTGACAGACACACAGACAGATATAATACCAAAGATTGAGGATAACACATTCCTTACATTTTTCTGGGCGGAGTTAATAAAAAATAAATAAATAAAAAATAATATAATAATAATGACAATAACAATAACAATAACAATAGCAATAATGATAATAATGATAATAATGATAATAATAATAATAATAATAATAATAGTAATGACAATAATAATTTTACTCATCCAAAATTCAAAATCCATAAAAGAATGTTGATAAGTGGTAAAAAAAAAAAACGAAGATATTATAAAAACATGAAAAGTAACACACATATCAGCATCCAACCCCGAAACTTAAGCTACAATAAGAAAAAAAAAAAAAAAATCTCATCACCAGGTAAAAAAAAAAAAAAAAAAAAAAAAAAAAAAAAAAAGTGAAAAAATATGAGGTATATATAAAAAAAAATTAAAATGTAAAAAAAAAAAATGATGAATAAAAAAAGGAAAATAACTATATTCAGATGATGTAATTATTGAGAAGATAATTAACACCTATATCGAGGCCTGGGTTACATCATTAAAGAGATCATTAGTATTAAGTATTATTGGGTGGATTGAGGGCTTCTGGTGCCTCCAAAACTATGCCGGAAAACAGATCACTTCAGTTGTACTAATAAGGTTTTGTTTCCTTGCATTATACAGAGTCTCCGTAAACTTCAATTCGTTCATACATATCTATTACTTTTTTTCTTTTCTTTTTTTTAAAGAGTTTCAATCTTGATATCGGTAAATGATTCGTGGTGAACCAACTGTGTGTGTGTGTGTGTGTGTGTGTGTGTGTGTGTGTGTGTGTGTGTGTTTACAGGTGTTAATATTTGTGTGGCGTGAAGAACAGATAACGAACGAGGATTATAAAAAAAAAAAAAAAAAAAAAAAAAAAATGTAGAATAAAGAATAATACGACTAACCAATTTTCCCTTCTCCTCCTTTTTTCCTCCTCCTCCTCCCTCTACCTCTCTTCCTCCTCCTCCTCCTCCTCCTCCTCCTCCTCCTCCTCCTCCTCCTCCTCCCCTCCTCTTCCTTTCCTTAGCTTTTCGTAAACTTTATAAATGGTTTTCGTTCCAGAGTCGATCATTCACTTTCAGATCTTCATAGTGTCTCTTTCTCTTTCTCTCTCTCTCTCTCTCTCTCTCTCTCTCTCTCTCTCTCTCTCTCTCTCTCTCTCTCTTCAAATGTGTGGGTTACAGTCTATCTCCCTTCATTTATCTTTCTCCTTCCTTCACGTTTTCTGTTTCTTTCTCAGGTGGCTTTGCAACTTTTTTTTTTTATTTATTTTCTTATTTTCATTATTTCATTGGTTTTCATTTTATTTTTTTATTTATTTGTTTATGTATTTATGTATTTATTTAATTATCTACGTCAGTCATTTATTCAGTCAGAGAGAGAGAGAGAGAGAAATAAACAGATAGATATAGATAGATAGATAAATAGATAAATAGATAGTTATACAGACACACAGACAGACACAGACAAGAGAAAAAGAAAGAGAGAGAGAGAGAGAAATAGACAGACAGACAGACAGACAGAGAGAAAGAGAAAGAGAAAAAGAGAGACAGACAGACAGACAGAGAAAAGGAAAAAGGTAGAGAGAGAGAGACACGAGGCCGTAAAAACATCCCAGTGTCAGACAAGAGGGACCATATGCCACTAAATCTTAACACACACACGACGTCACCAGGACACACAGAAAAAAATAATAATAATAAAAAATAAAATAGGAGTGAAAGAAAGTGACGACAGAGAGAGAGAAGGGAAGAATGCGAAAGGGGGAGGGAAGAAAAAGAGAGAGGCATGAGAGAGAGGGAGAGATAGAAAGACTGGGAAAGAAGAAGTGGGGAAAAAGAGAGAGAAGGAAAAAATGGATAGGATAGGAGATAGAGAGATAGGCTGGGAAAAGAGAGAGATAGAAAGGATGGGAAAGAAGTGGAAGGGAGAGATAGAAAGGATGATAAAGAGTGGGAGAGAGAGATAGAGAGAGACAGGATGGGAAAGAAGAGAGATAGAAAGAGAGATAGAAAGATTAGGAAAGGAGAGATAGAATGATTAGGAAAGAGAAAGAAAGAAAGGAAAAAAGGAAGGGAGAGGTTGAAAGAACGAGGACAGGAACGAAGATAAAGAAATATGTGGCTTGAGAAAGGGAGGGAGAAAAAGAAGAAGGATTGAGAGAGGGAGAGAGCAAGAAAGCTTTTGAGTAAGAAAGAGTAAGAAAGAAAGAGTGTGTGAGAGAGAGAGATGTAGAAAAGAGAGAGAGAGAGTAAGAGGAGAGATGTAGAGAGAGAGAGGGATGTAGAAGAGCGAGAGGGGAAGAGAACGAAAGAAATGATCACACACACACACACACACACACACAAACAGAGAAA
>JAWZYT010007172.1:0-23619 GCA_034508575.1 Petrolisthes manimaculis | reverse complement strand
GGTTAGGTTGATCAGTATTGCTTCCCTTTCATTGGTTAGGTTAGGTTAGGTTAGGTTGGTGAGAATTGGTGGTGGTGTCAGTGCCATATCGCTTCTCTTCCCCCTTTCGTTGGTGGCGTTATTAAACCTTACCGTGGGTGTGTATGGGCGACGGCAGGGTAACGGGGCACATATTGGTCCATCACAGCCAAATGGATTCCAAACAATGACATAATTGAGAGAAGATTATGGAAAAGATTATTACAAGTTCGGTCGACAGCAATTAACAACACAAAGGGATATATAGTATACTTTTGGGTCATACATTTGATTCCTCCAAGGTATGCCAGGAAACTAGACAAGACGAACAAAAAAAAAAAAATGGTATCCTGTTGCTTGGAAAAATAGTTTGGAGGAATCCTTTGCTCCAGATTTAATCACCAACACTGAATACTTTCCTCTTAATTAATTAGTACTCAATTTCCCCGAGATGGCAACGAGGAGGACTGTAAATATTAATGAGACAAGCGAACCAATCACTGTATGCAAATTAGATCTTACCACAACATGTACTTTTGAAGGGGTAATTCACTGTTGTTATATTGGAGTGTCTTCGTTCCTCCTAAGTATGCCAGGAATCAGGACCATATGAACAAAAATAAGGGTGTTTTTGTTCTGTTGCTTGGAAAAATAGTTTGGAGGAAACAGTTGCTCCAGATTTACCAACACCTTAATAATTTACCTTAATAATTAGTGATTTGTGAGTTGTGTAGTATTGATATTGAGAGTTACAGAACCTATTTATTACCACACAAGTTTTATAGTAATGAATGGGATGAAATTTGTTCACTATTACACACACTTAAATAAGTAGTCTACACACACACACACACACACACACACACACACACACACACACACACACACACACACACACAAACAGGTATGTCACAAGTACAATTCGCTAGCCATTACAATACATTGAATAATAACATGGTGTATTTATAACACTTCTGACCTTTCTTACTCTTTCTTGTTTTGTTTTAATAACTTGTTGTTGGGTTGGGTTGGGTTGGATGGGTTGGGTCAGAAACGAGAGAGGGAAACAGCTAACTATATTAAGGAAAGGAAAGGGTTCAACTGTTAGGGAGAATGGCACACACACACACACACACAAAAGTAGCCACCAGTAAACAAAAATGACAATAATAACAACCATGCCCCCCCCCTCCCCTCCCCTCCCCCTGTCCATCTCTCTACTCCTGTCTAATATATAAAAAGGTCAAGTGAGAGTCTCCCTCCGTCCTCTGCTTGTATTAATTAATTCAGATTTAGATTCGCACTTTTAATTACAGTGTCATGTAAAGCGGCTGAACTGGGTCGAGTTGTTGGCTTGGAAATTCACAGCCACGCCGCTCTAATTTATACTGAGGTATTTTTTTTTTTTAATGTATGTCAGGGAAGGAGGATACTGCATGGAGTGGCAGGAAGGGGGTTAAATTATATATATTTAATTATATATATAAATTATATATATAAATATATATACACATGCATACGTACACACATACACAATCATGCATATATACACACATACATGTATACATACACACATACATGCATACGTACACACATACACATGCATACATACACAGTGTACATAATAAAAGAATAATAAATAAATAAAAATGAACATGATGAGAATGTGATGTAATAATAATTCATATTGTTTTATTAGTTAGTGTAAAATCTCTCTCTCTCACTCTCTCTCTCTCTTCTAAACGATGGGCTTCTCTTTGGGCATAAACAATTCTCTAACGTTAGTCAATTATACAACTACCTAGTCCTGTTATAAGTGGGGTAACTGTATGTTTTTGCTTCTGACGCTATATGACCTCGCTGTTGCGGCACCTTATATCAATCCGTCCATCCATCCATCCATGTATTCGAGTGTAAAATCGTGTTTGTAAATATGGAGCAACCGATTTCCTCCAAACTTTTCCAAGCAACATGCAACAAACAGGCCACTATTATTTTTTGTTAATCTGGTCCTGTTTTCTGTAATACTTTGGAGGAATCAAGGCACTCGAATGTACTGTACCAAAATTAAATACATAAGTTAAAATAAAGGTGAAAAAAACAACTTATAAAACTGGTTTGGGCTGATGCAAGTGTTAGGAGACTGGATTGAGAGAGAGAGAGAGAGAGAGAGAAAGAGAAAGAGAAAGAGAAAGAGAAAGAAGAATGTGTGTGTGTGTGTGTGTGTGTGTGTGTGTGTGTAGTAGAGAGAGAGAGAGAGAGAGAGAGAGAGAGAGAGAAAGAGAGAGAGAGAGAGAGAAGAATGTGTGTGTGTGTGTGTGTAGTATACTGAGAAAAAAGAGAGAGAGAGAATGGAGGCAAAGTAAGTATTGAGACCGGATATGTGTGAAAGAGAAGGGGGGTGGGGGGCTGAGAAGAGGGGGTATATGCCGAGGGTGTATGAGGGAGGGAGAGAGTAGGGTAGCCGCGTAGGTGGGGTACAGTGATGGGGTAGAATCCTATCCTACCTTCATGGGTACAATATATACAAATAGGCTTTATACCACTGACTGCACTACAGAGAAACCTGACATGTGCTGGCCTAACACACACACACCTTTCTCTCTCAATTCCACTAAGGCTATGTGTGTGTGAGAGCGCGCGTTTGTATGTGTGTGTTTCATAAGTAAAACGAGAACTTGAAAGAGGAAAACAATTAATACGAGATCGAGTAGGAAGTAGTCGGTTTTGAAAATTGTATTGGCGTCACATTTTATTAAAAATACAACGTGCGCAGTGAGTAGGATTCGAACCTACGCGGGAAGATCCCATCTGATTTCTAGTCAGACGCCTTAACCACTCGGCCATCACTGCTTGCATGAGGTGGGGTGCATAACAGATATTATGTTATTATTATAAATACCATAACTTTCAAGTGCTTACGAGCGTTTGGATGTGGTTTACAAGATTGCGATAAGGAGTTAAATTAATATTGTTGTTTCCACTATAAGGTAATTTGATATGATAGATGGATGTTGTTGTTTTGTGTTCTAAGTGTGTCCAGAAAGAGTATGGCTGTGTGTGTGTGTGTGGTGTGTGTGTGTGTGCAAGGACGGGAAGAAAATATGAAAACTCGGAGGAATGACATCATGAATAAATATAGGCCAATTATCCATCGGAGCCACAAGTTTCAGAGGCGAGACCAAGGGGTGATTGGAGGTTGTAAGTTGAGGGCAGAGCAGAGCAGAGCAGGGCAGAGCAGGGTGTGGTGTGTTGTGGGGGACGAGCATGGGGAAATGGGTAAGGAAACGTGGAGGGAAGGAGGGAGATAGTGTAGGAAAGGTGGGAGATAAGGGAAGGAAGAATGAATGGGAAAATGATTGAGGGAGGAAAGGGATGGAGAAAGAAACGTGGAGGAAAGGAGGGAGATAAAGAAAGAAGGAGGAATGGGATGGAGGAACATGGAGGGAGGAAAGGGATGGAAGAGAGATCGTGGAGAGAAGGAGGGAGATAAAGATGTAACGAAAGCTGTGAAGGAAGGATGAAATGAAAGATTACGGTCAAAAGTCATGCAAGTCCTACAGCTATAGTTTGGCATAATTTTTCGAGGCGGTTTCAGTCGATACAAATAAATAGTAAGGTACGTGTTGCAGGACTATACTAGTACAGTACAGTAGGTCAGGACTGCATGTATACTCGGGATACCATACATTATTTTTTATTATAGTCTCTAGCCCACCTGAACCGATGCCCGAGATCTGAAGCAGGCGGATTTTTCTGGACGACAACTCACCCAAACCATCACGAGGCTACACACACACACACATACACACACACACACACACACACCCAACACACACACACACACACACACACACCTCGAACCAATGGAGGCTTTTATGTGGGCTGTCATCCAGAAACCACCTGCTTCAGATCTCGGGGTTCGAATCAGGTGGGTTAGATCTACACTATACGGTATCCGAGTGTACTGAAGGAAGGAGTTAAACGAAGACGATTTTTCTTTTATTGTACTGCATGTAAATAAGCTTTTGTTTATTTACGTATTTTGACAAACCAACAGCCCTGTGTAGTATTGCCATATCCAGTATCATACCTGTACCTGTGTCATATTGCATACAGCTTTAATTCAGTTTAAGTGCATCCGGGGCTTAGCATATGTATATTTCCACACACACACACACACATACATACTCACACTCTCCCCCTTCACACACACATTCACTCGCACACTCACATATACACACACGAGATACAAGGATTCATTATATATATACACACACACACACACTCACCCGTTCAAGCACACACAAACACACACACACACACACACGAAATAAAAACTATGATTGAAAAGCGTTAACCTCCCTATAATCCTCTGGCCTCAAATTAGCCCATGAAACTAAAATACCAATTTGTTGTAACAGTGTCCCCGTGAATAATGACAGAGGGACACAAGCATCCGTGGCCAACATTTACACATTTACGGTCACGGCTTTTGGAATGAATACTTGTCAATGTTATTATTAGCACAGTGTCATTTTCCCAGGGCCTCTATTTATCAAACCTCTTAGAATTAGCACGTTTTGTTTGGTGTGTTTGTATTACAATCGTGGCCAAAGTGTTTCAGGTTCATTTCAAAGTCTTGGTCGAATTTCCTTCTCTTGATTATATACGATTTTAAAGCAGTGCCTGACGGGTTCCTGTGTGTGTGTGTGTGTGTAATGAATCTTTGTATCACGTGTGTGTGTGTGCGTGTGTGTGAAATGAATCCTTCTATCTCGTGCGTGTGTGTGTGTATTGAATCCTTGTATCTCGTGTCTGTGCATTGAATCCTTGTATTTCGTGTGTGTGTGTGTGTGTGTGTGTGTGTGATGGATTTTAGTCCTTGCCATGAAAAGTGAACGTCAAGGTACCAACAGAAATTTTAACTTATAGGAGTGATGAACCTTGCTCTGATAAACACGGGCCAAATTTAAAGGGGAAAGTTTTGTGTTGGTAATTCTGGAGCAACTGATTCCTTCAAACTATTTCATGCAACGGAAACACCATTATTTTTGTTCATCTGGTCCTGTTTCCTGGTATACTTTGGAGGAATGAAGGCACTCCAATGTAGCAAAAAATATTTACCACCTTAAGGACCCTGTGATCATGTATGAAAATTGTAGGCTTCTGATTCCTCCTAACCATGCCACGAAACAAACTCCTCCCATATAGGTGATGTTTCGTGGCAATATTTGAAAGACTCATTTATCTCCAATTTTCTGACGACATCACAAGTCATGGTCCCTTAAAGGAAGAACAAACTAATGTTAAGTATCCATCGTGTGAAATGTTATAATGTTTCACACGACAATTGCACCACTCACAGTTAGTTATGTTTATTTATTATTATGTTTGTTTTATGCTATTTTGTTGTTATTATTTTTTTTTTTTGTTTAAGCTTGGAGTTATTTATTACCGAGGTTGGTCATGAAGAGTGCAAAATTGAAATGAAAGTCTTGTTAATTTCCGACGGCGAATTTACGACGACGCTTTGCATTAGTTATGTTAATGATGGTGGTAGAATGGCTTTGATTCCACCATCTGTTGCAAAATCAATGGATCATCATCATCATCATCATCATCATCATCATCGTCATCATCATCATCATCATCATCATCAGTGAGTTACGATAAACTTAGTGTTCTAATACAGAAAAACGTGTAATTCGTGTGTGTAGCTTTCGGGTACCAGCCAGAATACAGGTTTACAAATTACAGTGTTATTTTGTGTAACATTGAATTGATGGTGCTCTCAGTCTGATGGTCAATGTATCCACTCATATTTATCACTGTTAAGGCCATTTTTTGGAGATAACGATTCCTCCACACTATTCCCAGCAACAGTCCACCATTAGTTTTGTTCATCTGGTCCTGTTTCCTGGCATACTTAGGAGGAATCAAGGCACTCCAATGTACCAAAAGTATTATCTCCCCTAAATTAAGAGGGTAGTGATCTTTGTAATACATTGTTTGTTTGTTATTTGGGATTAATTAACGCCTATCGACTACATACTGCTCATTAAGGTGATATATGTATAGAGTGATAGTGTGTGTATGTGGGTATATGTGTGTTTGTGTGTGTGTGTGTGTGTGGAAAAGTGTACGTGTTGGTCAGGGTGTGTTTGTTAGGGTGTGTTTGTCATGTGTGTGTGTGGAAAAGTGTACGTGTTTGTCAGAGTGTGTGCGTGTGCATGTGTGTTGTGTGGTGTCTGTCCTCGGTTGTACAGTATTTGTGGTAAATCTGGAGCAACTGATTCATTCCAACTATTCCAAGCAACAGGTCTTGCACTAGTATTTTTGTTCACCTCCATGGTTCTGTTTCCTGGCATACTTTGGGGGAATCAAGGCGCTTCGACGTACCAAAAGTATATTACCCCCTTAATTAAGAACCCTGTGATCGTGTATGAGAATTGGAGGCTTCTGATTCCACCTGACTATACCACGAAACAAGCTCCTTCCCAATAGGTGGTGTTTCTGGGTAGTAACTGAAGGACTCATTTTCCTCCAATTTTCACACTACATCACAGGGTCCCTTAAGACTCGTTTCATGACTAGTTTCTCAGACTTGTATTTTCATTCAGCAATGTATTTTTCTTTTATGGAACGACTCAAACTCAAACTAAGAAAAAATATCCCCAATTTTTTGCTTCACAACTTGTTGGAGTGGGATGAAACCTGAGCCTCAAGGGGAGACTATCTTGTTGGTGAAGTGGGAGGTCTTAGTGGTTCCTACAAACTATACCACGAAACAGATGACCTTAATGTTACTAATACGGGGATCTGTTTCCTGGTATAATTAGGAGGAATCAGTAGCCTTCTAGTTTACCAGCAAAAGAATCTCTCCTTTAAGGGGGAAAGTTTTGTGTTGGTAAATCTGGAGCAACTCAATCCTCCAAACTATTCCAAGCAACAGAACACCATTATTTTTGCTCTTTTGGTCCTGTTTCCCAGCATACTTTGGAGGAATCAAGGCACTGCAATGTAACAAAAAAGAATTACCACCTTAAAGGGACTGTAATGTTCATTTCTTCCTATTCTTCATTTCCTCCATTTTCCTTTCTTCCATTTTTTACTTTCATTCCATTTTCATTTATTCATTCCTTTTTTTCATTTTATTTAATTTTGCTTTCTTTCCATTATACATTTTCTTTCCTTTCCTTTTCTTCTCATTCTTTATTCTATTCCATTTTCCTTCATTCCTATTTTCCATTTTCCTTCCACCTTTTTTTCTTATTAATTCTTTCCTTCAGAATTTATTTCCTTCCTTCTTTATTTCTATATTTTACTTTTCCTTTTCTTTCTTTTCTCCCATATTCCCTTGCTTCTTATTTCTTTCCTTCCATCCTTCCTTCTTTCCTTCCTTCTTTCATTGTTTTTTTTATTTTGTTTTTCCTTCCCTTCCTTCCATCTCTCTATCCTCCCTTCCTTCCATCTCTCTATCCTCCCTTCCTTCCTTTCTTTCTTTCTAATTTTTTTCCTTCCTCCCTTCGTTCCTTTCTTATTTTATTCTTTCCATCCTTCCTTCTCTCATTTATTTTTTATTTTTGTTTCCTTCCTCCCTTCGTTCCTTTCTTATTATTTTCTTTCCATTATCCCTTCCTTTCTTTCCTTCTATATTTTCTTCCCCTCGTTCATCCTGACCTCTTTCCCCTCCTTCAATCTCTAGTGACCTTATTCGACCTTTTTGCATTTTTCCCCTCACTTCCTCTCTCCCCCTCCCTTTAACTTCTCTCTCCCATCTTCTCTTCCTTTCTTTTATTTTCTCTCCCTTCCACTTTTCCTTTTCTGTTACTTCTCTTCCTTCCTCTCTCCCTTTCTTTCATCTTCTCTTCCTTTCTCTCTCCCTTTCTTTTATCTTCTTTCTCACTCCCTCTCTCCTCTCCTTTCCTCTCTCGCTTTACCTTCTCTTTCCCTCACTTCCTTCTCCCTCTTTCCTCTGGCTTCTCTCCCTTTCTCTCTCCCTTTCTGTCCTTTAACGTAATCTTTCTCAGTTCCTCCTTCCATCATGATTCCTCTCTTCTCCTTCTCTTCCTCCTCTTCTTCCTTTTACTTCCACACATTTTTCGTTTCCTTCCAATTTTGACTTTTTACTTTTCATCTAATATTCCTCTCTCTCTCTCTTTCTCTCTCTCTCTCTCTCTCTCGTGTAAACAAGGGTAGAGAGGGGAGAAGAGCCGGATGTCATGTGTTTAAGCAAGCTATCTTCTCCCTCCTTCTCTCCATCCTTCCTTCCTTCCCACCCTCCATCCTTCCCTCCTTCCTTCCTTCCCTCTTTTGGTTTCCTCTACTTCCCGTATTCCATATATCTCATTTGCTTCTTCCTTTATCATTCTCTGGGCTTTTCTACTCCTCTTTTGATCTATCACTCTTTTCACTTGTCTTTCGTCTGTACCTTCCCCACCACTCATCTCTCTCTCT
Source organism: Petrolisthes manimaculis (assembly GCA_034508575.1). Classification (NCBI taxonomy): domain Eukaryota; kingdom Metazoa; phylum Arthropoda; class Malacostraca; order Decapoda; family Porcellanidae; genus Petrolisthes; species Petrolisthes manimaculis. The sequence goes on along the minus strand of JAWZYT010007172.1, from coordinate 15,141 downwards.
CTCTCTCTCTCTCTCTCTCTCTCTCTCTCTCTCTCTCTCTCTCTACTGTGGAGATTTTTTTTTTATAATACATCGATGGAATAAAATGGTGGGTTGGAAAATTACTAGACACTAACAAAAAAAAAAAAGAGCTGTAGTCAAAAAAAAAAAAAAAAAAAAACACCTTTCCCTTTCTCTTATTCCGATTTCACAAACCAACCATTTTGCTTGTTGCTTCCTCTCGCCTCATTCATTTATTCCCTTTCATTCTTTGTTGTTCTCCCCTTTCCTCCTGCCTCACTCACTCACTCCCTCCCTCTCTTCTCCCTCTATCCATTCATTATTCTTTCATTTTGTTTTCTTTTTTTGCATTTCATCACTCTTCTGTTTTTTTCTGTTCTATTCTGTAATATATTTATCTATAGTACTCTTCTTCCTCCTCCTCCCCCTCCTCCTCTCATCCTCCTCTCATCCTCCTCCTCCTTCTTCTCTCAGCCTCCTCCTTCTTCTCTTCTCCTTCTTCTCTCTTCCTTCTCCTCTCAGCCTCCTCCTTCTCCTCTCAACCTCCTCTTTCTCCTCTCAACCTCCTCTTTCTCCTCTCATCCCTCCATCAGCAAAACGTTTCTCTTCCTCATACACCCTCGACCATATGCCAAACGTTTCTGGTCCCCTTTGCCTGTCTCTTTTCTGGCTGGTCCTACACGTGTCCCCTCTTTCTTTCCCCTCGATTCGTGTTCACCCTTCATTTCCTCCTGTCCCTCCCTTCCATCACTCTCTCTCTCACTCCCTCTCTCTCTCCCTCTCTCTCTTTCTTTTCTCTCTTACTCTCTCTTACTCTCACTCCCTCTCTCTCTCTCTTACTCTCTCTCACTCCCTCTCTCTCTCTCTCTCTTTTCTCTCTTACTCTCTCTTACTCTCTCACTCCCTCTCTCTCTCTTTTCTCTCTTACTCTCTCTCTTTTATCTCTCACGTTCTTCTCTTTTCCTCTTCTTAAACTAATTCGTGTTCACCTTTCATTTATTATCCTCTTGTCCCTCCCTTCCATCACTCTCTCACTTCCACTTTTCTCTCTTCTCTCTCTTACTCTCTCTTTTCTCTCTTATTCTCTCTTTTCTCTCTTACTCTCTCTTTTCTCTCTTACTCTCTCTTTTTTCTCACTTTCTTACTTTATTCTCTTTTCATTTTCTTAAATTAATTCGTGTTCACTTTTCATCTCTTATCCTACATCCCTCCCACCCACCTCTTCCCTTCCCTCACTTTCTCTCTCTATTCTCATTTCTCTCTCTCTCTCTCTATTCTTATTTTCATCCTCTTTTTAATTCAGCTACTCCCTATCCTCCTCTCTTTGCTCTTTTTTTCCCTCTCTTCTATTCCATTCTCTTTCCGTCTGTCCTCTCAATTTTCTCTCACTTTTGTTTCCTTCATTCACACACTTTATTTTTCTTTTTATTTCTTTTCCATTACTTGTATATTCTTCTACTTTTCTTTCTCCTCTCTCAGTATTTGTCCTCTTTCATTCTATCTTTTCTCAATCTCTCTACCCTTTTCTTTTCTTCTTTTTTCTTTCTCTCTTCATCTTGTATTCCTCTTCCTCTTCCTCCTACTCTATTCCCCTCTATGTCTCGTCGTCTCTCCCTCTCCTATCATTCTCTCTCCCTCTCCTATTATTCTCTCTCCCTTCCTCTTCTTTCTCTCTATTTCTTTCCTTCCCCTCCTTTCCTTCATCATAAGTTTGCATCCTATATATATATACTCTCTCTCTCTCTCTCTCTCTCTCTCTCTCTCTCTCTCTCTCTCTCTCTCTCTCTCTCTCTCTCTCTCTCTCTCTCTCATACTTTATTCATGTTTTTTTTTCTACCCTCTTTTCAATACTTCCTTTATCGTTTTGTACTCTTCCCTCCTCTTTTCCCCTCCCTTTACCTCTCTCTCCTCCCCTCCCTTTACCTCTCTCTCCTCCCCTCACTACTCCGCCCCTTCCTTCCCCTCACTACTCCTCTTTTCCCTCCCCTCACCCTCTCACAATTTTTTCTTTCCTAACATCACCCCATGCTTTCCCTCACCCCTCCCCTCACCTCCCCCCTCCCCTCCCCTCCCCCCCTCCCCTTCCCCCTCCTTGGCGGTGTCTCAGTTGGTTTCGTCTTATCACTTCCCAAAGGCGTTTATGTGTTTTCTTTACATACAGGGGATGGGCGTGCCTAGAGAGAGAGAGAGAGAGAGAGGGAGTGTGTGTGTGTGTGTGTGTGTACAGTACGTGCATGTATTTGTGTGTGTCCTACATGTGTGTGCATATATACGAGTTTGTGTATGTATGTTTGTGTGTGTGTCCTATATGTGTGTGCATGTAAACGAGTGTGTGTGTGTGTCCTATATGTGTGTGCATTTATACGAGTGTGTGTGTGTGTGTGTATTGGTAACTCTGACAGTGTTTAGGCCTTGTGTTAAACAGGTGTGCTTCGTGTTTGTGTTCCTGTCAACTCCTCTCAAGTCCAGGGGCGTTTTTTCTCTCACCATCTCCCTTCCTATTTCCTCTCTCTCTCTCTTTCTTTCTCTCTCTCTCTCTCTATCTATCTAACCATCTATCTATCTATCTATCTATTTATCTATCTATTATCTTATCTACCTCACTATTTACCTGCCTATCAATCAATCTATTTATCAATTTCCATATTATTCCTCTCTATAATCACATTCATAATATATTATATCCTTCCACCAAACTTCTCCACTTACACATCTCACCTACCTTAGCCTACACACCTATCCTTCTAACACCCCCTACCCTCCTTCCCTTTCTTGTAACACCCCTTACTCACCTCCTTCCCAACCTTCTATCATACCCACTACCCTCCTTTCATACCCCATTCACCTTCACTGTAGATTTCACTGTAGGTTTCACTGTAGGCTTCACTGTTCGTCTTTGGGACCCGTTCCATCGACTAACTAACTAACTGACTGACTGACTGACTGACTACCCGAGCCAATAGTAATCCTACTAATCCTTTCGTCCTCTCATTATCTTCCCTTCCTCCTGACGTGCGAAGCCTTTTAATCCCCCCGCTATCGGATAATTGCCAGTAGTTCACGATTCAGACAAATGGAGTCGCTAGCCCACCCGCTGACTCTGATAGATTCCATTCAACATTATTATTATTATTATTATTATTATTTTTATTATTAAAACTTGATGATGGGCTTTTAACTCACATACAATCAAGCAACAGTGTGGTAGGTATAGATGCCATTCAACATTATTATTATTATTTATTATTTTTATTATTTATCTTATAAAAACTTAATGATGAGCTTTTGATTCACATACAATCAAGTAACAGTGTGGTAGGTATAGATTCCATTCAGAATTACTATTAGGTAAGAACTTAATGAAATAGATTCCATTCAATATTATTATTATCATATTGTATAAGAACATAACAATTTGATTTGTAAATAAAACCCACATACCATTATGCATCAGTGAGATTTATTTAACTTTATTATGATCAATTTTTTTCACGTCGCTGAAAACTAATAAGAGCTTTTCTTTGTATATACGTTATTCCACGGTTTCCACCAAGGCCTTGATTTCCACCATCCATCTTCATCGACATAATCTTCATAATATTCATCATCTTTCTCATCATCATCATCATATTTATCATCATAATTATCTTCAGCATCATTTTCTTCTTTAACTTCATTGTCTTCCTCAACTTCATAATTAAATGTATGCATTTAAGTGTTTGTGTGTGTATATATATATGTATATGTATGTAAGCGTATATGTTTATATATCTATGACTGTAAATGGTGTTTGTGTGTATGTGAGTGAGTGTGCAATACGAACATCTCAGACCGTACATCCCAAACAACACACACAACACAAGACCCATCCCATACCAATATCACAACAACCACAACAACAACAACAACAACAATAACACAGCGGCTGACGAACGAAATTAAACCGAATAACCCCATAACCAAATCAAATACTCATCAAATACCCATTAGAGAAGAGTGGGTTACCGGGATGGGGGTACCGGAGGGGAGGGGAGGGGAGGGGAGGGAGGGGAAAGGGGCCGCTAAAGAAATTGCGTTTACAAGCGTGAATCCGAGTTCGAAAATATAAGAAACCCAATACTGGTTAATGTAGTTTTCGCTCGGCTGGTGTTTGTGTGTGTGTTGTGTGAGTATTGTGTGTGTTGTGTTGTGTTGTGTTGTGTGTTGTGTTGTGTGTTGTGTGTTGTGTTGTGTGTTGTGTGTGTGTTGTGTTGTGTGTGTGTTGTGTGTGTGTTGTGTGTTGTGTGTGTGTTGTGTTTTGTTTTTGTTTTTGTTTTTGTTTTGTGTGTGTGTGTTGTGTTTCACTGCACAGGTTTGGATGCTCCTATTATAATTATACATTAAACTGCATATACTGTATTATGTATTTTCCCTCCTACGACTTCATGGTGATAAGTGTGTGTCCTCGTTGCAAGAAATCCACAAAAAATTATACATATATACTGTACATGTATTCTACTGTATGCAACTTAAGTGTGAGATGATTGTGTGTAGAGAAGAAGAGCTTTTTGAAGAATTCGGAGATTTCTGGAGCCTCGGAAGCACAAGTAAAATGCAGGCCCAAATAATCTGCCACCATCTCGCTCCGACAAAACCGGACAATTTTCAGGGTGCCGTTTTAATCCCAGGATGCGACAGGTCTGGTTATCTGGCCCTCGGGTACGGCACCATCGGCAACGTGGGAAGTGTGGGAGTGTGTGTGTGTGTCAGTGTGTGTGTGTGTCAGTGTGTGTGTGTGTGTGTGTCAGTGTGTGTGTGTTCTGTAGCTTCACATGACGAGCCTGAGTACAAAATAATAACTACTGGCGAAGGAGAGAAATATCTTGTGGTCAACTATTTTTAATTAGGGGAGTAGGTAGTACACTTTTGATATATTGGAGTACCTTGATTCCTCCAAAGTATGCTAGGAAACAGGACCAGATGTACAAAAAAGACAGGCAGATAGACAGGCAGTCAGGCAAACAGACAGACAGACAGACAGACAGACAGACAGACAGACAGGCAGACAAGCAGACAAGCAGACAGGCAGACAAGCAGATATGCTCGGTGGCTGGGTGGGTGACAAGGGACACGAAGACACCCAATTAAATGTGAAACTCGACCACACGTACACACCCTCCTCACTGGCACTCATTCACCATTCTCTGACTCAACACACACACACATGCACACACACACACACACACACACACACACACACACACACTACAGTATTATAATTATCTTATCAATAGTTAGTTGCCTTTAAAAAATATTGTTATAACATATAAGTGTCTGCTAAAGAGCCAAGGCTCAGCAGACTATGCCAATATAAATTTCTTGTATGATGCTTGTAATGTATGTATTATTTTGGCAATAAACTGTATTAACTGTATTAACTGTATTAACACACACACACACACACACAATGTCTACCACACCTATGACTCCAAACACCTAACCACACACACACACACACACACACACACACACAATGTCTGCCACACCTATGACTCCAAATGAACTAATCACACACACACACACACACACACACACACACACACACATACACATACATAGGTGTTGGGTAAGTGTTGCCATGGTATCGAGTGTCCAATTAGTGTGGTGGTGAGTCAGTCAGTCTGGTGCCTTTCGTTAACACCACCATCACCACCAACACCATCACCACCATCACGACCAACACCATCACCACCATCACCATCACCACCATCAACAACAACAACACTACCACCACCATCACCACCAACAACAACACTACCACCACCATCACCAACAACAACAACACTACCACCACCATCACCACCAACAACAACACTATCACCACCATCACCACCAACAACAACACCACCACCATCACCCACAACAACAACACCACCACCACCACCACCAACACCACTTCTATGTAGTAATATACGATGCTTATGATCACCTTGGGGCTCACCTTCCCTTCCCACACACACATCTGGCATCAACACCAACAAGGACGCTTTTTTTCTCTTCTGTATACTCGCTCCACTCAGTACCAATACGATCTTAGTTTAGGATATGTTAAGTTAGGTTAAATTAGATTAAATTATATTACATTATATTACATTAGGTTAGGTAAGGTTTGGGTTCTGTTAATTCACACACTATTGATAAAATGAACTTTGAGAGACTATTTTATAAGACTATTTTGTATCAGAATATAATTATATCCTAAGGTCAACTTTATCAGTCCAATCCAAGTGTGTCATATTTCAACCTCCTTCTTCTTTTACATTTTAGCCGAGACTGAGATGAGATCGTATACAGAAGGTAAATGTGTCACCAAGACTTCATTACAACGACTCAAATTTTAGTGCTATTGTCCCTGCCACGGGGGGGGGGGGGGATGGGGGGTCGGGGGGTCATGAGAGCGGAAGGGGGAATTCTTGAGCTTAATTAAGGGGGCGAAATTTTGTTTGTAAATCTGGGGCAGCTTGAAACCTCCAAACTATTCCAAGCAACAGAACCCCCCTATTATTTTTGTTCATCTGCTCCTGTTTCCTGGCATACTTTGGAGGAATCGAGGCACTCCAATGTAACCAAAGTGAATTACCCCCTCAACTAAGAGAGCCTCGTTGACGTTGTGGTTGTAATGAAGGGCTACAAATTACTCCAACTTACGTGACACAACAAATTCCTCGCTGCTATATAATTGATATACTAGTTTGTTATGTGTTACAGTTTGAAGGAATCGTCCTGCCTCCAATTCACCCTCAACATTATATTATATTCCACATAACAACTAAGGAAGTGTGAATGAATATATTAGACTAACCTCCTGAATTCCTTCCTTATAAAAATATACGAGGTTAATAAACTCCCCAAACTATACTGTAAGGAATTCTAGTTGTAATTCCTTGCTTACGAGGTTAATAAACTCTATGTGTAAGGAATACTCTTCAATGGCAAGTCAGAAAGGATATGTTACAGAAAACCCCTCCTCTGTGGTCAGGATTGGAACCCTTACATACATACATGCATCCCGATCCTATCCTATGACCCTTAGTGTTGAAACCCTTAGTAACATCTAAGCCACGACGTGTGTGCCCCCGAAGCAATGTATTATAAAAGACACACGCACACACACACACACACACACAGAGAGAGAGAGAGAGAGAGAGAGAGAGAGAGAGATTGTTAGTATGTATGTAGCCAACACCAGCATAACAAGAACACTATTGTTGTATTCATCCATTGACTGAAGGGAACAACAAGGGGACGCCAGCTAAAACGAGATACAGTCCTGCCCCACACCTACCTACCTACCTACCCACCTACCCACCCACCTACCCACCTACCTACCCACCTACCCACCTACCTACCCACCTACCTCCCCTTCACAAACACACACACACCAACTACAGTAGTATTGTATTATAAGGTACACAGATTAATCCTTCAACACCCAGTAAACTGATGCCACTTTGAATATTCCCTAAAGGACCCCCGTGATGTAGTCAGAAAATTGGAGGTTAGAGAGTCCTTCAAACATTGCCACGACACACACACACACACACAGAGACACACACACACACACACAGACACAGACACACACACACACAGACACACACACACACACACACACACACACACACACATTAATTAAAGGAGCCACCAGGTCTCACATACGATCACAGTGTCCCTGAAGGAGGTTGGTGCTATAGTGTTGGTAAATCTGGAGCAACTGATTCCTCCAAACCATTCCAAGTAACAGGCCACCATTATTTTTGTTTCTCTGTATGGTTCTGTTTTCTGGCATACTTAGGAGGAATCAAGGAGCTCCAATGTGCCAGAAGTATACTCTCCCCTAAGTACTTTGGATTAAAACATATTCCCTTCTTTAAAAAACAAGTTCTGTAAGATTAAATTATCTAATTGGCAAATTGGAAGGCTACTGTATTCCTGCTAACTATGCCAGAAAACATACGCCCTTAATAATGGTAGTAATAAGGGAACTGTTTTGTGGCACAGTAAGGAGGAATCAATGACCATCCATGCAATTTACAAACAAGAAAATCATCCCTTCATTAAATAACATCAAATAAAATAAAATAAACCACTCGTCTTCTTTGAGTTAAAATAATTTATGTTCTATTTACACAAAAAATTGCTGGATGAATGAAAAATAATGAATAATATGGGATGGAAAGGGGAGATGGTATTATATGTGTGTGTGTGTGTGTGTGTGTGCGTGTGTGTGTGTACAGTATTCTTTCGTGCTGCAAAATTCCTCGTGTGTGTTTGTTGGTCTCACGTTACCCCTTAGCAGTACCCCCAGCGTTCCTCCAGCCTCACACATTTTCCTGACCCCCTCCCCCCCCCCCCCCCTCTCTCTCTCTCTCTCTCTCTCTCTCTCTCTCTCTCTCTCTCTCTCTCTCTCTCTCTCTCTCTCTCTCTCTCTCTCTCCTGGTAATCAACATGTGTGGTTTGGGGGTGCCACTTTTTTCACTAAACCAACGACTCGATTTTTTCCACCTCTGACGGTTCCCTGTTTTTTTGGTGTGTTCTTCCCATGCAACTCTTGCTGTCGCTTGTCGAAATTAAAGACAAAAATAAAAATAGAAAAAAGAGAGAGAAAGAGAAAAAAAGAATGTATCGGCCTCACAACTTTTTATGCATTTTTTATTAATATATTTTTTTCTCTCTCTCTCTCTATCTATCTATCTATCTATCTACAAGATAGATAGATGGACATGAGATAGATAGACTGTGTACACCTTAATATTCCATCATTATACTATAATACAGTAGGTTGTTCGAAGCTGATCTGTATATACTCTTTATGGCTTGGTGTTGTACAGTCACCGTCAACAGTCCTGCAACACCTTACAATGAAACCACTTCCAAAAATGGTACCCAACTATAACTGTGGATTGAACCTCTGTGTAAAATTGGTTCATATGATTCACTTTCACGATTAACTTTCATTCACCAACCACAACACCAAGCAGGACATTAATTTTGACAGTGACTGTATATATGTACTCCTTTACGACATCCTGACGTGTACTAAAATTTTAACTATATACATCCTTCCCTATTTTATATATCCTTCCTTAATTATTCTATACATCCTTCCTCATTTATACATCCTTCCTCATTTATACATCCTTCCTCATTTATACATTCCCCTCTTCAATGTTGTGTGGTAATAATGTATAAAATAAAAATAAAAACACCTTTGGAGATGCGGGGTATCGATCCCCGTACCTCTCACATGCTAAGCGAGCGCTCTACCACTTGAGCTACATCCCCTTGGTATCAGAGGGACCAGGTTGTGAAAGGAGTTTTTGGTGACCATCTTACCTGTCTATTTATACTCAACACAATACTCGCTCAGGAATTGGAACCACTTTATTCTGTGCAGTATTTTTTATTATTCATTTCCAACCTTGTAGTATGCATGTATGTATGTGTTAACTTGTAGGGTGAGCGGGTCGGGTGAGGTGGTTGGGGGGGGGGGGGGGTAGACAATGTGAGGGTGAGAAGGGGTTAGGTAAGGGTGAGGGGGTCGGGTGAGGTGGTGGTTGGGGGTGGGGGGGTGGGGTAGACAATATGGGGGTGAGTGAGTGAGTTGGGATAATATTTTGGTGGTGTGTTTACCAGGTCTCTCAGTTTATTGACTCTCCGTCAGAAGGTGGGTCGCGTTCAGTGAAGCAAACTGTGTGTGTGTGTGTGTGTGTGTGTGTGTGTGAGAGAGAGAGAGAGAGAAAAAAAAAGAGAGCAGGTCCTGAGGGTAATAAATATGACAACAACAACAACACCCTATCGACATCAACATTAATTAAAATAGCAGTTGAAGCGTGACAACCTTGACAACACAAAACCATCCATGTTCCCTGAGAAATGGAGGCTCCTGATTTCCTCCAAACTATGCCAGGAAACACACACACATACACGCACACACACAGAACACAATACACACACACACAGAACACAACACACACACACACAGAACACAACACACACACACACAACACACACACACACACACACACATAACACAACACACACTTACACACACACACACACACACACACACACAACACACACTTACACACACACACACACAACACACAACACACACACACAACACACAACACACACACACACACACACAACACAACGCACAACACAACACAACACAACACACACATACACAGGAGCATATTCCAATCTAAATTCCCCGTTTCATAGTACAGTTTGGAGGACTCTGTACCCTCCAGTTTGCCGACAATGTTATTTACCTTCCGACAACTTTTATGTATCAGGCAGTGTTTAAAAAAATGCTGCTAAACTTTTGTGAACTTGGGCTGAAAGTTTTGTTTATATTATAATCTGTTTTTTTTTTTATCTATTTATTTATCTTTTTTTTTTATTTGGCCGTCGGTAAATGTCCTCAGCCGACATCGTAAAGTTAAATTAAAGAACTTTTTGATGTAGTCAGAAAATTGGAGGTCAGTGAGTCCTTCAAACATTGCCACGAAACACCACCGATACTAATGGAGTTCGTTTCATGGCATGGTCAGGAGGAATCAGAAGCCATCAAGTCTCACTGTATGGGGAGATTCTCTTATTGATAAATTGGAGGCTGCAGATTCCTCCAAACTATGCCGTGAAACAGACAACCTTAAGGTTACTAATAGGGGATCTGTTTCGTGGCATAGGTTGGAGGAATCATTAGCCCTCCAATTTACCAAGAAGAGAATATCCAAATCTCTTATTTTGTATCCCTGTATCATAAGAGAGATCGGGAAATTGCCAATCCAAGTCTCTCCTATGTATCCTTGTATCCTGAGAGAGATCGTAAAATTACCACTCCACGACTGTCCCCTTATCGTAAGAGAGATCGTAAAATTGCCACTCCAAGTCTCTCCTATGTATCCCTGTTTCGTAAGAGAGATCGTAAAATTGCCACTCCAAGTCTGTCTCTCGTGGTGATAAATTTAACACATGTGATCGGTCTGGTGTGATATTGTGAGAGGAGGTGACGAGAAACTCAAGTGAAAGTAATAAAGAGAGTTGTGATTAGTGAAGTCAAGCGGAGAAGGTGTGGGAGGGAGGGAGGGAAGGAGGGGGAGAGAGGAGAGGAGGAAGGAGCCGATGAGAAAAGAGGAGAGAAGTAGAGAGAGGGAGGGAGTGAGGAACAAGGCGTGAGGAGAATGAAAGGTGGAGAGAGAGAGAGGAAAGAGGGAGGGAGTGAGGGAGCCAGCAGAAAGAGGAGAGGAGAGAAATTGAGAAGGAAGGATAGAGGGAGACGAGAGAAGGAGTGAGGAGGAGAGGGAGGGAGGGAGGGAACCAGAGGAGAGGAGAGGAAATACGGAGAGAGAAGGAGGGAGGGAGAGAGGGAAGTAGACGAGAGGAGAGAAAGGAGGAAGAGAAGTAGGGAAGTGTTTTGAAATTTCAGGGGATAATATTAATCTTTTGTGGGGAACATTGGAGTGCCTAGAGTCCTCCAAAATGTGTCTGGAAACAGGATCAGATCAAGGAAAATAATGGTGACTTGTTGCTTGGAATAGTGTGAAGGAATTAGTCGCTACAGATCTACCCATGTAAAGTGTACTAATGGCAACACTTATCCTGCTTCTCATTTACTCACATTCTTGCTGTTCTCGTTTAATTAATTAAAAGATAAAGAGTATGCAGTGATGGTAATAAATCTGGAGCCACTTATTCCTCCAAACTATTCCTGGCAACAACAAGACCCCATTAATTGTTTCAGTTTACTCCTGTTTTTTGGAATACTTCGGAGGAATAAAGACGCTCTGATGTACCAAAAATTTAAATAATCCCCCTTAACATTCCATCAGGTTATAATTATATTCGAAGCATGCATATCTAGATACACATATATTTATACATACATAAATACATTTATCTATATATTTATACATACATACATACATATATTTATCTATATATTTATACATACATACATACATACATATATTTATCTATATAATTATACATACATACATATATTTATCTACATATTAATACATACATACATATATACATATTTTAATCTATATATTTATACATACATACATACATATATTTATTTATATATTTATTTATTCCTACATACATATATATCTTTCCATTGTAGTCGCGTTGTGGTCACCAGAATCCGTCGTCGTGTACACATTTAGGGAATCTGAATGTATTGCCTGGTTGAGCTTGGATGGAGAGTAACAAATGACCAGCGTTTGTTGGACTCTGTCAGACACTCACACACATTATCACACCCACACAACCAACCCATGCACTCTTTCCTCTTTTGCACGCTGCACTTAATTCATTCTTTTCTCTATCTTATACTCCTGTACTTATTTTATTGTTTTTAGCTTACTCCTAGGTTACTCTTTTGCTACAAACAATATTAAATTCTTTTCCAGCTTACATTCCTGTTTTTAATTATTTTCCAATTTACACTCCTGTTTTAAATTATTTTCTGACTTACTCTTTTACTCTTTTCTGACTCCTCTGTTACTCTTGAAATGTGGTATTTTCTTGTGCCTTTGTAAACTGTTTGGTGTAGATTAATTAACAAATGAATAAACAAAAAATAAATAAATACATCCATAAGATTTAATAAATGATTATCTTCGATACACACAACAACAACAACAACAACACTGCTTGCAAGCACGTCTATATAGAATTCGAGCTTAATATTGTAATTATCTTTTGTTACATAGAAGTGTCTTGATTCCTCCAAAGTATGCCAGGAAACAGCAGGACCAGGAGAGCAAAAATAATGGTGTTCTGTTGCTTGGAATAGGTTGGAAGATTTAGTTGCTCCAAATTACCAACACCGAATAATTTCCTCCTTAATCCATGCAGTAGTCGTTGGTGTGTGAGCAGGAGGAATACGGTGCCATAACACGCCACGTTACCTCCTCCTTTCACCGACCCAGCGTTAGTACACACAACGGGAAATGGAGAAACTCAGTCATATTCCCCTGGACGAGAACGCCATGCAAATATACTTACTAAACCTGTGGATCGAGAAGACGCAAATTCCGGTGTGCAGGCAGGAGTGAAATGGCTGGGATTGTTGTTGGTCTGTGTGTGTGTGTGTATGTGTGTGTGTGTGTGTGTGTGTGTGTGTGTGTGGTGAGTTGAGTTTGTTGTGTTGGTGGTGGGGAGAGTGATGTTGGTGATGGTTTTGTGATGTCAGAGAGAGAGAGAGAGAGAGAGAGAGAGAGAGAGAGAGAGAGAGAGAGAGAGAGAGAGAGAGCACACACACACACCACACACACAAATCTGATCCCGTGAAGTGAATGCGATATTGTTAATCCCTTTCCACAATTTTTACGGAGAAGGAATTGATGATGAATGAATGAATGGATGAGTTTATTTATATTATATATATATATACAGTACAATACCGTTGCCCCCACACTCCCTCGTTAATGTCTATTGTGATGTGGACGGTACTTACTTTAATCAGTGTTTTGGCGCCCCTTCGTTCCCGTGTCACACTCCCTTTCAGTTCTTCAGCCATTCCTACACTTCCCTTTTCTTTCCTTCGTAATTACTGTCTCGTCTCTCTATCTTCTTCTTCTCAAGTTGTTTCAGGTCTAGTGTATTATTTCTTCTTATTCCATCTACTCATTTCATAATATATTTTTTTTTACAGCACACGATTATTATTGACTTCTCCGTGGTTTGGAAAAATATTGGTAGTCGGAATCTCTCGCATCTGGTTGACCTCTCAGCTTATGTCTTCACTATTTATTATTATTATTATTATTATTATTATTATTATTATTATTATTATTATTATTATTATTATTATTATTATTATTATTATATTCCTTCCTCCTGTCATCTGTATCTCCTCCACCTCCTTGTCCTCCCTCTCCCCAGTTGATTTGGTGGAATTAACACACACACACACACACACACACACACACACACACACACACATTCATTCAAACGCTCCCTCCTCCCCACGTACACATGCAGGCACACAGAAAAACAAGCCCAACACACACACGCACGCGCACACACACGCGCACACACACACACACACACACTTACAAACGCGCCCGCCTACATACACATGCAGGCACGCAGACAAACAAGCCCAACACACACACACACACACACACACACAGGCTACTCGGAAACTAACAACCTTCCTCCCTCCAGTTTTGTTTACGAATTAAAAGATTTTTATATTGACCTTCTCTTTCTATTGTCTGTCTGTTTCTCCAGGTATTCTTGGATAGAGAGAGAAAGAGAGAGAGAGAGAGAGAGAGAGAGAGAGAGAGAGAGAGAGAGAGAGGGAGAGGGTGAGAGAGAGAGAGAGAGAGGGTGAGAGAGAGAGAGAAAGAGAGAGAGAGAGAGACATAATTTGCTCACCCCTCATCCTGTTTATCCACCAACTGCCTCTTCCTACATCAAAACAAATTACCTCCACCTCAGACGTCAGTGTTTACAACATCCTATACTTCAAGAATTCATAGTTGCCAATTCAACAGTTATTCAGTTTTTCCACATTTGATGATTTCGGACATTTGCCTGTTTTTTTTTCGTTTTTTTTTTTTTTTTTGCTTTTCTATGAGTATATTATTTTGGCGTGCATCAAGTTCATCATTATTCATACTATACATTCTCATTAAAAGGGATAGTATACTTTTGGTACAATGGAGTGCCGTGATTCCTCCAAAACATGCCATGAAACAGGATCAAATGAATAAAAATAATGGTGTCCTGTTGCTGGGAATAGTTTGGAGGACTATTACTTACTCCAGATTTTTATACCAACAATATACTATATACCCCATTAATCCAAATATATTCACTAACTATTTTTTCACACAGTTTTTCACCACCTTCCACGAAAGCTTGGATGTATGTACAGTTAAATCCTCGGTAAATATAGTGCAAAATTGGCGTTGGCAGGTTGTACACATGAAAGGTGGGAAATATCTGCACTGGACATTCTCCCTCGCAATTTGCCCTGTAATCAAATTAACATATGCAGTGTGAAACCACAGTCGCTTCCATTTATCCCCACGGGTCAGTGTAATGGTGGGGTGGGTTGGTGTTGATGGTGGTGAT
>JAWZYT010007171.1:0-28224 GCA_034508575.1 Petrolisthes manimaculis | reverse complement strand
TGATCCTCCAATTCACCAATAAGATTAATCTCCCCTTAATTAACACGTGCCTCCAAATTACTAAGAGAATCCTCCCAAAATATTGCATCCCACTTAAAACTCACTACCATCTCCAAGAACCTTACGTTAACATTTATTAGGGTCATAGAAAAATCTCCCTCGTATTGTACTCTCTTTATTAAATTACTGTGGCTGCCTCCTAACTCCAAGCCTCCCACCTCCAAACTCTTCTTTACCTCTAAATTCTATATCCACTTATCTACCTCCAAACTCTTATAGCCTCAATTCACATTCCTATATCCACCTCCCTCATCTCCAAACTCTTATAAACAAACATTCACATTCCTATATTCACTACACCTCCAAACTTCTATATCCACTTATCCACCTCCAAACTCTAATAATCACACATCTATACACATTATCACATCCACTTCTTCACTCCAAACTTCTATATCCACTTATCCACCTCCAAACTCTAATAATCACACACACACACATTATTACATCCACTACTCCAGTTATATATCACCTACCGTACCTCCAAACATCCCCCACCTCCTCCTCCTAATAATAATAATAATTCATACATACCCTTACCTCCAATATCGTCCGCCTCCTCCTCCTTGCAAGAAACTTATACACTTTCCTCCAAAATCTTTACGACCATCTCCAAAATTAAAGGTCAGTTCCCGGATGTCGTAAATTTGAAGGGGCGTCTGGATTTAATTAGGTCAAGACGGTAACTGTGGTCCGTGCTGGCTGGCTGGCTGTGTAGGTAGGTGGTAAGTAGGTAGGTAAATGAGTAAGGTAGGTAGGTATGTAGGTAGGTAGGTAGGTAGGTAGATGAGGAAAGGTAGGTAGATGAGAAAGGTAAGTAGATGAGTAAGGAAGGAAACAGTAAACCCTGGCCTTGAAGAAAATGGAATGAAAACAATAGTACTTTTTATAAACTCGGTAGTGTATTGTCAACAACTCAACCTCGTATAGTGTGTCTCCCTCTTATTTACTTGTACTATGACCGAAAACCTCCATGGAAATCCTCAGGTTAAGTTTAGACGAATTGTTGTCAGAGTTGAAGTAACATTGAAGTGAAAATTAATTAATGTAAATATTGTGCCATTCTAATAGCCTACAGTGGAATACAGTTTTTATTTCAAGCATAAATATTTACAGGGCGTTAATTTTACAGGTTATATATATATATAAACACGCACACACCTTCTAGGATTAAAACAACCAACCTATATATAATAATAATCATACTTGAGTCATCCAAGGGGGGGGAGGGTGAGTAAAGAAGCCCTAGTACGTATTTCATCACTGCCACGACTCTATATAGGAATGAAATTACATGTAGCACTGACTGAACAAAAAACATTTTAATCTGGTGGTTGAATTATTAAATTACTGAATTTACCGGAGGGTTAGGGTGCTGGGAGAGAAAGAGAAGAGAAAGAGAAAAGAAGAGAGAAAGAGAAAGAGAAAGATAGAGATAGAGGATAGAGAGATAGAGAGATAGAGAGATAGAGATAGAGAGAGAGAAAGAGAGAGAGAGAGAGAGAGAGAGAGAGAGAGAGAGAGAGAGAGAGAGAGAGAGAGAGAGAGAGAGAGAGAGAGAGAGAGAGAGAGGAGAGAGAGAGAGAGAGAGAGAGAGAGAGAGAGAGAAGAGAGAGAGAGAGAGGAGAGAAGAGAGAGAGAGAGAGAGAGAGAAGAGAGAGAGAAAAAGAAGAAAGAAAGAAAGAAAAAAGAAAGAATGAATGAAAGAAAGAAAGAAAAGAAAGAAAGGAAAGAGAGAGAGGGAGAAACAAAGAGATAAAGAGAGAGAGAGAGAGAGAGAGACAATCGTATAGGGAGGAAAAGAAGATGAGTGAGAGTGATGGAAGAAAAAGAAAAAAGAGTAAAACAAGGGTGGAGAGAAAAAATAAATGGACTTATAGAGGAACGAGAGAGAGGAAAAAAAGAGAGAATAGTAAGGAGAAGACAAAGAAAATATAGGAAGAAAGATGAGAAAAGCGAGGAAACAAAAGAGAGAATAGTAAGGAGAAGACAGAGAAAAATATAGGAAGGAAAGATGAGGAAAAGCGAGGAAACAGAAGAGACGTTATAAAGACGGCGATGATTACATACTTAATTACATGGTTTTTTTTTTTTCTTGTATTTTAATCTCAATAACTGCCAGAGGTTTCTTAACAATAACGTATGAGGAGTTAGGGAAAGGCAGGATAATTAATGAAGAGGAAAAGGGAGGTGATGAGGTGAGACTGGAAGAGAAGGAAAGAGATGGGAAGGAATGAAGGAAGGAAGGATAGATGGAGGAAAATGGGAGGAAGGGGATGGAAAGGAGAAAGGGAGGAATAGGAAAAGAGGGTGGATGGAAAGGAGGGAGAAAGAAAAGAGGCTAGAGAAAGAGAGAGGTAGGAAGGGAAGATGGAAAGAAGGATAATAGACAGAAGGAAGAAAGAGAGGAGAAAGGGGGGATTTTTTTAATTGAGGGATATTAGGCGCCGCAACATCGAGGTCTTATAGCGCCAGAAACAGGTGATAGAGAGGTGTGACAGCAAGCAGGATGGAAATAAAAAGAAAAGAGGGATAGTTGAAGAACTGAAAGATGGGAACCATTTAGTCTGGTCTCTCACTGGCGACCTTCCTAGCATGGGAAACCCTCTCTCCACGAAAGAGAAAGGGAGGAAGGGGAAAAGAAATTGGATCGAAAGGAGGGAGAAAAAAAAAGAAGCTAGAGAAAGAGAGAAAGAGGAAAGGAAAACGGAAAGAAGGACAGAGAAGGGAAAGATGGATGTAAAGACGGAAGGAAAAGATGCTGAGTAATTAGTTGGTGTACGATTAAGAAAAACGAGAGAATAAAGAGAGGAAGGAGAACACCAAAGACAAAGACAGGCAATAAGACACCAGAGAGGGAGAGAGGGAGAGGTGGGGGAAAAAAGAAATGGTGGGGGAAAGAGAGAAAGTGAGAGAAAGAATAGGGTGTGTAGTAGGGAAGTTAGGAAAAGGGAAGATAGAGAGAGCAAGAAAGCAAGGATTAAAATTATATAGTGTGTAGGTATGCTTTGGTGTTGGAGAGAGAGAGAGAGAGAGAGAGAGAGAGAGAGAGAAGAGAGAGAGAGAGAGAGAGAGAGAGAGAGAGAGAGAGAGAGATGTTTGTGGTTATAAACGTACAAATTTGTCAGGGAGAGTACAAGTTGTTTTAAGGGACCATGACTGTAATCGTGTATGAGACCTGGTGGCTTCTGATTCCTCCCGATTATGCAACGAAACAAGCTCAATTCAATGTAGGTAGTGTTTCGTGGCAATGTTTGAAGGACTCACTCACCTACAAGAAGCCATGATAACCAGTGGCCAAAGAGTGATATATATGTAGATTATAAAGCAAAAAAAAAAAAAAAAAAAAAAAAAAAAAAATAATAATAATAATAATAATAACAATAATAATAATAATAATAAAATAATAATGTCTCTACCTGCTCCCATTTAGGCTTTGTACGAGGGGGGGGGGATTATTTATCAACATCCCTTACAGTCTACGGCGAAAGTTGAACCACTCAAAATACAAATATAATGTATGCGAACCTAAGTAATGTTACAGACGTTAGCGTAAGATGAGAGCGATGACTTGGAGGATGGGGGGGTTAAGGTGGTGGGGGGATGGGGGGGATGAGGGGGTTTAGGGGGTGGGGGGGTTATGGTAACTGCAGGCAATATGTAATAAACAAACTATTATTACTGGCTGAAGCTGACAAATTGCACTCATAAAAATGAATAGCCCTTTCTTATTTGATTATCTGTTTGTATGAATGTGTCTATGTGTGCTAGTGTTTATGTGAGAGAGAGAGAGAGAAAGAGAGAGAGAAAGAGAGAGATTCTACAGCTTGATACAAATTAGAGTTGTATGGACTCATGACTCTAGCTTACTATATATACTGGTAACCACGTGTTTGTGTGTATCGTAGCCATAGTTTATCCAGTAATGCTAACAGAAGGATGTGTCATGTCTGTTAGATACAGAGAAAAAATTGCAATATCATAATTGGGTGAATGAGCCCATATGGAAATAAGCAGAAAAGAGAAACGTAAATATATATTTTTGTTCAGTTTATATAAAAATAACATATAAAAATAACAGTAATAATAATAATTGTCCTCTTACCTGACAACACAAAATATCTATCTATCCATAGCATTATCTAACTCTTAGCTCGACAAAGAAAATATTATATATTTGTATATCGATGACAGATAAATGTCCCAATAAATATTCCTCCTTCGTGGAAGTTCCTTGCTGAGCTCAGCATACCCCTCAGGGCCACCAGCCACGACGAAGACACAAGTCCTTTGTCTGAGAACACAGAGGTACCACTACTACCTTGTCTCATTATGCAAACATTTCATGAAACAGAAGAAACATAAAATACCAGATTTGTTTTCGTGATTATTTCATGTTGCCTATGCATTTCGAAAACAATATTCTGGCCCAAAGGTTGCCATCCCTCTACCAGGAAGCCAAGAAGACTTTCTTTCTAGCTGTGGTATAATGCACCGACGACTCACAAACAACGAGTCATATACACATGTCTGAGTAAATGTGTGTCAAATTAAAGATGTAAGTTTGTATATATTTGTGAATAACCCATCATAATTAAACTATTGAACGTTCATTTTAGATGGTAATTGTACGTTATATTGTCTGTTCATACACACACAAACCTGGCCTACCTCTAACTTCCATATATACAAACATACCAATCCTCCTCTACCTGTATAATAAATCGTCTACCTTTATAATATATCACCTGTCTTCCCTTCTATGTCCCCCTTTCCTACATACACCCCGTGAAGCCCGGCCATTTTACCCTTCCCACGGACATGCCACTCCCTCCCCCCCACCCCAACCAACCCACCACCACCACCACCAAACTCCACAACCCACCAACCCACCCACCCATCCACCCACCCGCCAGACTGTCCGGATTTTTCCCTGGGGACGCATTTCCCCTTTCTCTTGCTCTTCCATTTTATTAGTTTACCTCATTTTAATCTATTTGTTAATTTCAGCGAGGGAGAGATACTGGTTTCTACCGTGGGTTATATTCTTAAGTATTTATTAATTGACATTAATTTTGATGACTGGTTTGTTGAGGTTACATTTATATTTAGAGTTTTCAGGGGTTAGGTGTTAAGAGGAGAAGTGGCGAAAGGAGAGTGTCGAGAGGAAAGTGTTAAGAGGGAAGTGCCATGAAGTGTTGAGGGGGAAGTGTCAAAGGGAAGTGCCAAGGAAGAAGTGTGAAAGGGGAAGTGCCAAGCGGGAAGTGCCAAGCGGAAAGTACCATGCTGGAAGTGCCAATTGGAAGTATCGAGGGGGAAATGACGAAAGAGAAAATGAGTGTCGAGAAAACCAACATCAGGAAAGTGTTATCTTCGGGGGGATAAATGCCCTTCTTTAGTCACTCACACACCCTTCTTTAGTCACTCACACACCCTTCTTTACTCACTCACACACCCTTCTCCTCATTCATTACATGAGGCATTATATCCCTATGCACGCACGCTCACACACATACACATCCATGCTCACACACAAACGCACGCGCACACAAACATACGAACGCACGTGCACCCACCCACCCACACATGACTCCCCTTCTCCCTTCCCTACTCCCTCCCCGTCGACCCCCTTCCCTCCCTTCCTGCCTCCTCGTGTTCCAGAACAAAAACAGCCTTTGATCATTGTGCCACTCCCCTCCCTACCTTCCTCTCATCCTCCCTGCTTCTCTCCCTCCTCTCTCTACCTCCCTACCTCCCTCCCCTCTCTCCCTACCCTCTCTCTCTCCCCCTCCGACTCTTGTTTCCCTATTGCTCTTTCCTCCCTATTACCTGTCCCTTTGTCTCTCTCTGTCTATTGGTATATTTATATATCTCTCTCTGTTTATTAGCGTGTTTAATAATCCGGTTCTTGTCTTATTTATTTTCCTTTCTGGCTATCTGTATGTCTGTAGGTTTATCGATGTGCTTGGATGTCTTTCAGTCCAATGTCTATTTATTAGTCAGCTTGTCTGTTTATCAGTCTGTCTGCCTTTTATTTATATATATTCTGTCTACCATTTTCGTCTGTTTGTCTGTTTGTTTGTCTGACGTCCTGCTCCTCTGAATAGTATCTACTTGTCTGTCTACATTAAGTTTTTGTTTATCTGCCTTCTTCTCCCCTTATCGGTAAGTCTGTCTGCTTGCCTGCTTAATTTAAGGGACCTTGTGATCATGTATGAGACCTGGTGACTTTTGCTTCCTCCTAACTATGCCACGAAACAAGCAATACATTCAATACAGGTGGCGTTTCGTGGCAATGTTTGAAGGACTCGCTATCCTTCAATGCTTTGACTTCATCACGGTGATCCTTATTAATTAAATCAGTATATTCATCTGCCTATCTGTCCGTCTGTCTGTCTGCCTATATCCAATACTACTCATTTTCCCTCCTTCTTCCTTCTTATTACCTCTTCTCTATTGCTCTCTTTATCCTCACCTATTTTTCTTTTCCTTCCTCTCTTCCTCCTTATTTTCATCCTACCCCTCCTCTTCTCCATTCCTTTGCTCCTTTCTTTCCTACTCTCCCACTACATCCATTCAATTTCATTTGTCGCTCTCTCTTCCCTCTTCATTCCCTTTCCTATCTCCCTCTCAACTCTCCTCTTTCTTTACATTTCCCCTCTCCCAGTCTCTAGCAAGTGACTTCTCTCCCCTCCTCTTCCCCTTCACCCCTCCCCAATCCCATGTCAGCCTCACCACCTGCCCCTAACACACACACACACACACACACACACCTATCACAGCCCTTTCAATCCTTCTCTCTCCACCTCTTTCCTCTCCACCTCTCCCCCCCTCCTTTAATCTTCATCCTTTACCTCTCCCCCTACAATATCCCCTCTCCCCTCCCTCTCTCCCAATCCCCTTCTCTCTACTCTATCCCCCCCACCCGTTAATCTCCATCCTCTACATTTCCTCCTCTTTCCCCCTCCACCTCCCCTCTTTTCCCCTCCACCTCCCCTTCTCTTTTCCCCTCCACATCCCCTTCTCTTGCCCACTACCTTTCTTTCCCTCTTTGGACTCACACAACGCCAGGTAAACAAGATTAATTACATGAATCCAAGTGACCCGGGGGTGGGGGGAGTGGGGGGAGGGGAGGGAGATGGGGAGAGCGGGAGAGGGGGAAAGAAGGGGAGGAAAAGCGGGAGGTAGTGGGGAGGGGAAAGGAGAGTATGAGAGGTGGGAAAAAGGAGAGAGAATGGGGTGGGAAAAAGGAGAGAGAATGGGGTGGGAAAGGGGATATGGAGGTGGGAGTAGAGTGGGGAGAGATGGAAGGGGGAGGGGAAGAGGGGTGTGAGGGGAAGAGGGGTGCAAGAAGAGATGAGAGGGAAGAAAGGCGAAAAGAAAACGAAAGGGGGAGACGAAGGGATAAGAAAGAAATTAATAGAAATGGGAAGAGGGAAAGGGGAAAATAACAATGAAATAGGAATAAAGAGGAACACAAGGGGACAGGAGAAGGACGGAAGTAAAGGGAGGGAGGAAGAGAGGGAAAGAGAATAGGAAGAGAGACGGGAGGAGAGGAAAGGGAGAGGAAAAATGGGGAGTGGAGGAAGTAGTGGAATTTTTGTGGCCAGTGGAATGAAAAAATAAAAATAGGAGAGTGGAGACAGACAGACAGCAGCTGGACAGGAGACAGCAGGGGGGACAGCATAGGACGGGGATGCAGGACGGGGCAAGGCAGGGCAGGCAAGGCAGGGCAGGCAAAGGTAGGACATGGAAGGGCAGGACAGGACAGGGCAGGCAAAGGTAGGACATGGAAGGGCAGGATAGGGGAGGAAAGAGCAAGCCAAAAAGAGAATAGGACAATACAGAGAATAACGGGACACAGGACAGGATATAATAGAACGAAACAGTAAATGACAGGACACCACATGCTGTAAAGGACAGGGTATAAAGTATACAGTTTACTAACTCACTATTATGTATTATACAGTATTATGTATTATACAGTATTATGTATTATACAGTATTATGTATTATACAATATATTATGTTTTATACAGTATATATCAGACGAACTAAGGAACTGTTCACTAATTTAATATAATACAACCAACCAACAACTTTGGTGAATTAAAATAAACTATTTTTTTGACTCGCCATAATGCAAACAACAACTCAGATGAATTACACAGAGAACACATCACTAAATCACCTCTTAACCAGCAAACCTAGATTTGTGAAACTTGATCATCCAGATATGAAGTACTGTAATTTCCTCATCTTCACTCACATTATGAAAATCCTTTAATGATCCCGAATGCATGGATGAGATCTCCTATCCCTCCCTCCCTCCCTTGTTGCGTTAAGTGGATTACAAAACCCTTGGAACGCTGTGCTTAGGGACTTAAAACAAAAATTAGTTTTCTTTTATTATTTTCTAATGCCTGTTTGATGGATTCATTTTTTGTCGCGTTGTGTTACACATTATTTTTTTCTTTTATTTTTTACTATTCTTTCCACAATGTGACAATCAATATATTCATCGTATCTCAAGGGAAGGAAGGGTAAACTGTGACACTGTAAAAAGGTAGATACCTATCTATAGTTTAATTGGACAACTTAAATCAAAATGGTCTTCCATTATATTCACTTCGGTTATTACTCAGCATTTCTGACAACAATCATTTTTCAACTGTACACTTTACTGAAAATCATTGGTAACTATTAATTCTCTCTTGTAATATTTAAGCACATTCTTACCTCTTTATCTAATTTTCTCATCTCTTTCACACACTTATCCATATTATTATTTTTCACATTTCTCTATATTTTCTTAGATGGCTAACCCCTACCTCCTATTAACTCTTATTATATGCTTCTGAAGTCTTTTATAGGAAAATAGTTTAATTCCATTTAAAAATTAACCATATCAATACAATGGCGTTTATAAGATTACACAGTATTAATTGTATGTACAGAACCTCATAACTCTGGTTAATGTTATATAGACGATTCCATTCGTGTGTGGGAAGCCCCTCCGACCAAAGGGGTTAAATCAAACGGCACTCACTCTATCACTGTCAGCGAACATGTTGGGGAGGAGGGGGAAGATTGATTGATTGATTGATAATTGATTGATTGATATTAGACGCAGCAACAACGAGGTCATATGGCGCCAAGAGAAGGTGAGAGTGAAGTGAGACAGCAAGCAGGAAGGAAATAGAATGAAGTGAGCGACAGTTGAAGAACTGTAAAGAGTGACAGTTGAAAAATTGAAAAGAGGGACAGTTGAAGAACTGAAAAGGGTGTGACTGGGGCCGAAGGGGCGCCAAAACCCTTATCGTATTGCCTACATCACTACAGGCAATACTCCTGTACGAGGAGAGGGGAAAGAAGAAGCAGTGATGGGAAAGAGTGGACCGTGTAGGGAAAGAGTGGACCATGAAGGGTGTGTGGAGTATCGAACGACAGATCAATTTTGAGGGTCACGCCACGGTTTCCACCTCCCTACTCTCCCTTCCTCCCTACCCTCCCTTCCTCCCTACTCTCCCTTCCTCCCTACTCTCCCTCGTTCACTCTTATTGTAATTATTGTCCTCCCCTTCTTCCATTCCCAACATTATTCCTGATACTTTCCTTTCCCTTCCTAACATTATTTTCTCTTCTCCATTCCGTTCGACTCTCCTTTCCCTACTAAACCCCTTTTTCCTTTCTTTCCCTCCTGTCACCCCTGCCCCTCTCCTTATACCATACATTCCTTTTCTTCTTTTTCTTAATCTTTCACTTTCCTACAAGTTCTAATTTAGACAAACTAAATGTCCCCCTCCAGGTCCCACTCAATGCTCCCAGGTCCCACTCAATGCTCCCAGGTCCCACTCAATGCTCCCAGGTCCCACTCAACTCTCCCAGGTCTCACATTCCCCCAGGTCCCACTCAACTCTCCTAGGTCCAACTCAATTCTCCCAAGTCCCACTCAACTCTCCCAGGTCTCACATTCCCCCAGGTCCCACGCATTCCCCCAGGTTCCACTCAATGTCCACCTCCAGGCCCCACTCCAGGTCCCTCTCCAAGTTCCCTTTAAGGTCCCTCTCCAGAGTTAGAGTTACAGGGCTATATTATTTAGAGTGCCACCTCGTTAACTTCACACACTACCCTCAACTCACCTTTCTTCCATTCTTTTGCACTTCGTTTTTTTATCTCTCATGCCTTTTAGGATCCCGTGATGTAGTAAAAAAATTGGCATAGTCGGGAGGAATCAGAAGCCACCAACCAAGTCTCATAAGTGAACAAAGGATCCCTTAAACCTTTGATTTTTTATAAACACTCAATTCGCTGAATTTCGAAAATAACTTAATTCGCAGATTTTCGTGTATCACTAAATTCGTTGATTCTCGGAAATCACTTAAATTTTGTCCCATATCATACACTTCTATCTTCTCTCCTTCCATTCTTTTATTCATGTGTTTTCTTTACTATTACATTCATTCCCTTTTCTCCTTTTATCCAATCTTTTATCCATTACTTCTTCTTCTACCTCCCCCCCCCACATCTCTCTCTCTCTCTCTTATTTTCATTCTCTCTCCTACGTGTTCTTTTTCTGTCTCCTCCTTCCCTTCCCTCCTTTCTGCTTTCCTTTCAGCCTCCCACTCTCCCCTTCCTTCCATTATCGTTACCTTCTCATCCTTGTATGGTTGTTGCTGCCCTCTTCTTCCCCCCTTTCCTCTTCTCGATTATCTTTCTCATTACTTCACCTTCCCCCTCGGTTTCCTCTTATTTTTCTCCTTTCATCCGGTATTCTAATTCTTCCTTTCCTCCCTTCCCAGTCCTCACTCTTTTGCTATGCACGTAATATTACAGTCACCAAAACCGTACAAAATGACTGGAAACAATACCAGAAATACCACCACTATTAGTACCAACACCAACACCACCACCACCACCACCACCACTACCACAACTACCAGCACCTACCATCAAAACAAATTAAACAATGGGCAACAACAACGACATCAACAACACGAGCTAATTTGCATGAGAATCCTTGATAATGTATTCGGCACCTCGATTCCAATCCATTAAGAAATCACACACGAAACACAGCGGTACAGGGACATAAGTTGTGCTTCTGTACCCTTTCTCTTCACTTATACAGTTGTTGATCTGCTTAATTTCGGGCTAACAGTAGAAATGAAAGGTTGTTATCGGTACAGCTAAACGAAAATAAATTGATCAATGCTCGCTATTGTAAGAGGGAAGAACATGTCAGCCATTTTGATGTATCGCTCAATAAGAAAATATATATATATTATAACTCGTACAGAAGGATTGATGATTCGCAATATTTTAGGGGAAACACAAGAAAGCTGAGAAATGATTGAATGTCTTTGTCTTCACTGGACTGGAACCTGGTAGTACCCTCCCCTCACTTCTTTTTCTCAGCCCCCTCTCTTCCTCCTCTCCCCATTTCTCATCTCCCTCCCCCCTCTCCCCTTTTCTCATCTCCCTCCCCCCTCTCCCCTTCTTCCACTATCTCCCTCCCCCCTCTCTCCTTCTTCCACTATATCCCTCCCTCCCTTTCTCCATTTCTCATCTCCCTCCACCCCTTACTCAATCCTTCCACTATCTCCCTCCCTCTCTCTCCTTCTTCCACTATCTCCCTCCCTCCCTTTCTCCATTTCTCATCTCTCTCCTTCCCTTCTTCTCTCTATTTCTCATCTCCCTCCCTCTCTCTCCTTTTCTCATCTCTCAGTATAGTGTCGTATGAATGTATTATTAGTAAGGGTGGTATAGTGTTGTATGCTGTATTTATATAACTTAGGTAGGTGTCGTGTGGGTTTATTATTAGTCTCTCTCTGCTTGCCACGTTTCTCCTCCTCCCTCTCACAATCTCCCTCACCCAATCTCCCTCACCCAATCTCCCTCTCACCCACACCCCTTTATACCCTCCCTATATGACTCTTCCCTTTCTACGTCCTTCTCTATCTATCTCTCTTTCTTCCTTTCACCTTTCGGTTCCCACCTTCTTATATTTCCCAAGCTTTCTCTCCCTCATTCATATTCCTCCTCTTAACCCTCTTTCTCCTTTCCTCTCCACACTCCTTCCTTTCCTCCCCTCTTCTTCTTCTTCTAGCTCCCTCCCTCCCCAACCCCCCTTGCTTGCCTGCCTCACAATACCACATCATTCACTCACGTCCAAAGCTTTCGTTCGGGGAATTTGGGCTATATTTTTTCTTTAATACACAATTGGCCACGTATTTGGTTCCCATTAATTTATCAGGGAATTAGATGATCATTGTGGAGGGTGAGCGAAGTGTTGTGGCAAAGCATAGAGTTTTCACCAATCTTCGTCTTCCTATATGTATTTGTGAATTCAACTACTTATTCACTTTGCATATCTGTATTTTCACTTCACATAATAATAATAATAATAATAATAATAATAATAATAATAATAATAATAATAATAATAATAATAATAATAATAATAATAATAATAATAATAATAATAATAATAATAATAATAATAATAATAATAATAATAATAATAATATTAACAATAACAATAACAATAACAATAACAATAATAATAATAATAATAATAATAATAATAATAATAATAATAATAATAATAATAACAATAACAATAATATTAACAATAACAATAACAATAATAATAGTAATAATAATAATAATAATAATAATAATAATAACAACAACATAACACACATTCAGCCTATTACCTACATAGATAGTTATTCTTGAAGGACTTGTCACACGAGCACCAACTTTCTGCGGCATCATTAAATTTTAGTCAGCAAAATTCTCGACTATAAATGCATTCAACCTCTAATGCAAACTTAATGGTGTAATGTTATGTTGCCACCAAGGATGGGTTGGTTTGTTTATAATAATGTTTATACATCATGAAGAGAGACGCATTTCAACAACAATCAGCCATTAATAGTGTATAAAGAGTGGTTGGTATAGTGTATAATACTATATTTATATTACTCAGCTAGGCAGTATAGTGAATTATGAGTGTAGTATTAGTGTGGGTGTAGTGTATTATGCGTGTATTATGATGTAGTAAGAGATGCAGCAGTATGTCCGGGCCCTCAGCTGAAGATTATCGTGGAGTTATTATATTACTTTACAACATACTATACAGAATTATAACAGATTCTGCCTTGTGTGGGCTTCATTCATGTTCTGATTTTAAAAAAGCAGATCTCTAATATAACATTATATTGCAATTACCAACCGTTTTCAGTGCAATATATGAAAATGGTGATTAAGAATTCGTAAGAAAAATCGAAAGAAACCATTACAGAAGGAAGTACCGCATACATCGATTCTTGCGTTATTTTAGTTAGCTGGCATTTAATTATGTGTGTGTGATGGTATGCATGTGGATAAATTATTTTGTAATTGTTGAATTTAATTCTGTTGGACTGACTGAGAATAAATATAGTAAGGTAACGTAACTGGTCTTTGTGTGACCCTTTGTAACTGGTAAGAATTACTATAATGCATATATAACGAGGAACCCTAAATAATAGTAGAATTAAATATTATATGAGGGGAAAAGGAAGAAGAGATTGAAAAATTAATCTCCAGACGACGGAGCCGACTAACACGTCAACGTCTTGCTTAACTTGTCCGGGTAAGTGAGTAAAGTATTAATTTACCACATCTTATCTTTTCCCTACTTATTACAGTCACGTCCACATCTGTCAGTTTAATTAACACTACTCTTGTTCTGCTTCTCCAAAACGATGTCATCTAGTTCAAGGACTGTAACAACACTGTCTACAGTTGTTAAATTGTTTCAGTATCAACTCCATGGCCTGTTTCCCACGTTTCCACTCTAGTTTGTGATTTCGTTGTAGGTCATTCCTTGTGACAAGACATTTATCAGGTAGCAAGGGTACATGTGATAACACCCTTACATCCACAACTGGCTCAGTGTGAGTATATCAAGGTCACGTTCCATTATAGAACGTTGCGGGGAGAGATCCGGGACCTTTAGGTAAATACCAAGTGAATGTGAACCTCAATTATTTACTCTCCTGCCAGTGACGTAAGTTGTGACGTACCTGTATCTTTTGTTTTTTACGTTCTCAGGTTTGGAAACGCTAAAGGGGGATAGTTCATTTTATTTTTATAGATCAGTCACCTCGTATTTCAGATGTCATATGCTTGTGTTCAAACATTTATTCATTAATCTACTCCGGTGCTGGGTCTTCTCATTCACTGGGAATCTATTTTTTACCCCTTCCAGTCCTGAGTGATCAAAGTGAGTGTTATTAATGTTTCGACAGTGGACACAGGTCCGTCCTCCGTCAACGTCACCAGTATTAATGTGATACCATCTTTTACCAATTATTGCACTTTCTTGTTTCATGTTTTTAATATTGAGTGAAAATAACATGCGTTTTCATCAACACTTTCTTCTTATCACGGTTTTGACCAAACATGCACAACAATTTAGTTAACTTGTTATAAACACAGGATCGCGGATATATTGATACTATTGTGTAGGAGACGTATTGGCAGCTGTGATGTGTGGACCAGGCGACGCGTGGGAGCGATATCTGAACCTACGCACACACAGACACTGACGTCGGTAACACTAACTATAACATATCACGAAACAGAAAATGTGTAGAAGACTCAAGACTCAATAGAGAGGAGTTACAGTTGACAGATCTTGAGTACAAACATACACTCCTCTAGGAACCGACATCCGGAAGAAATTAGGAAACCTCCCTATGTCCCATACTTGTAATGGCAACAGACACACATCATCCCGTGCAATGATCAACGTAACTCTGTCGTCCCTCCACTTACATAGTGATGGAGGCTTGTCTCTGCTGACGCCCACATATTACTGTACCAACGGCCCCTCTTCCCAGGCGTCCTCACACACTGACATGACATGACATGACATTCATACCTAAAGAGACACGAGTAGTACAATTCTAGATTCTCTGAAAGTCTCTGAACTACAATTTCCTTTTGTAATATTTATCCACATTCGTATCTCTTCATCCAATAATACAGACGGACACACATGAGCACATATTATACAGTATAATAAAAGCGGTAACAACCATCATTTCCCTAGTCTCTGCTCTTTTCTTTCCTTCTATCCTCCTCTTATCCTATCATTATCTCCTATTTACATTTATCTTCTGCACCCTATATCTCTATCCACCTTTCTCTCACTCGGACCTTTCTTTCTTTTCATCCTTAATCCTAACCTCTCTCTCTATCTATCCTTCAATCTCACCTTCTGATCTATCCTTCCAAACACTATCCATTTTACCATTGTCTTCCCCTCTCTCCCTTCACTCTTTCCTTCCCCTTCTCTATCTCTCAGTCTTACCCCTCGTCCTTTCCTCTAAGCCTAAATCCTCCTTTCCTCTCCTCATACCTCCCCCTCTTCCCTCCAGCATCATTCCATTCTCTTTCAATCTTTCCTACACTCTTCCAACCTTCCCTCTCTCGTTCCTTCCTCTCATTTTCCTTCCATCTTTTCATCTTACCCATTTACTTCCTCCTCTTTTCCATTCAATTTTCTTGCATTATTCTTGCATTACATCCTTTCACATACATTCCCTCTAATATTCCTCTCTCCCTCTTTCATTCCTTTCTCCAACTCACTCCCTCCCTCCCTCCCTCAGACCTTCTCCCCCTTTAAATTACCTTAGTTCCTCCACTTGCTCATTAAGGGCTAATTACCTTCTACCTGTAAATTAGGAGCCTTCAGTGTGGCAGTGTTGGTTGGTCCTCTATTATTAAGACAAGTAATCAGATAGACACTGGCATACAATTACTTAGACACACACACACACACACACACACACACACACACAAACACACACACACACACACACACACACACACACACACACACACACACACACACACACACACACACACACACACACACACACACACACACACACACACACACACACACACACACACACATACACACACACACAATTAAAAGCACGAAAGTTACGTAAGGCCAACCACGCACATGAACAAACTTACTAATATATTTTTTGCAACCGTATACAAACACGAGGTAGAATGCATACACACACGTATGCACGAACACATGTGGACGAACACACATGTGCACAAACGTATGCACACAAACAAAAACACCTAAGAGCCTTGCATTACACACACACATACACACACACAATAAAAACCACAATGCATTTACACACACACACACACACACACGCACAAAACACACACTATAATCCGTAAAGCGTGTGGAGTTCCCAGCCTAAATGACTTCCCTGGTACCATCATATTCACTCCCTTCCTTCACCAATTACTTTTTCCCCTAAACACTTACCCTGAACACTTGCTCTCAACACTTGTCCTCAACACTGTTCTCAATAAGCTTAATCTTTGAACTTAAACACTGAACCTAATTTGAACTTTAAGTGACCCGCAACGCATGACTTGAACACAACTTTGACCTTGCTTAAATTTTGAACTATATTTGAACTTGAATTGTACTTTTGGGTAAAACTTTGAAAGCTTTCATACATTACTGAACTTGTAGATGTATCTGTGTAATATTTTATATTCGAAATAAAAATGCATTAAATTCGTATGGATGTATCTGCTGTGAAAGGCTTTAATAATACAGTATATAATTCAATCTTACATTCTGAACTGGAACTTAAGCAATACTGTTGAACTTTTAGGGTGCTACATAATTATTTTTATCGTCGGTACAAATTTACTTTAACATACAACAAAACCTGAATGCGAACTTACAATTTGACAGTGGGTTATGGATTAAAGTTTTGCACTTAAATTTTGACACTTAAATACTGTAAGACTAAAAAACTATCCGCTACAACATAGAAATATTCACGACAGACATAACTCAAAATTCGGTCTGAAATAAAATTCAATTCTTCACCTTGGAACAACTAAAATCTCGTAACTTTAATAACTTTATCCGCCCTACAGATCTGAACTTCATTTTTTACCCAATATTATTCGAACCACATCAGTGACCACAGATGTTAAACCGTATAATTAGGTTTGATGCTGACCACCTAACGTTAACCTTAAGCCTTAGTAAATTACACACTACCTTTGTTATTAATAAGATAAGCGTTACCTTTACCTTTGTTCTTTATGATAAAATAATATCCAGTAGTTTATCATACATAGATTACAGGTGAACTGGAGGCTGGCTACCCGGTCCTCCAAACTATGCCAAGAAACAATCAACCTAAGCATAGATGGTCTGTTTTGTGACACGGTTTAGATGAATCAGGAGGAGCCACTATACCGTCAACACTCTCCCTGAAGCTGTGTCCTGTCGCCAACAAGTTCACTTTTAAGGGGGAAATTTTGAGTTGGTAAATCTGAAGTAACTCAATCCTCCAAACTATTCCAAGCAACAGAACAGCATTATTTTTTTCTCTTCTGGGTCTGTTACCTGGAATACTTTGGAGGAATTATGGCACTCCAATGTACCAAAAAAGAATTACCGCCTTAATTAAGGAGAGAATCTCTTTTTGGTAAATTGGAGGGCTACTGATTCCTCCTAAGTATGTCAAGAAACAGAGGACCTTAATGTTCCTAACATGGGATTTGTTTCTTGTTATTAATATTAATGACCTGAAGACTGTGTTATAATAATATATGTTATCTGAAGACTATATTATAATCTAACAGCTTTGAAACTTTTAATCTATGTAGTCTAAAGGGTACAATTAAAGTGGTCTGGGGACATTACAAGTGGTGGGGAGCCTATAATGGAAGTAAGTGGTCTTGGGCCTCTTACAATTACAAGTAGCCTATATTAAAATCCAGGTGGTCTAAAATGTGTGTAATTTAAGTGTCAGGCTTGGAACCCATTAGGTATTCATCACCAAGGGAGGACCATATTATACCTGAGGGGTCAAGCAGCGAATGCCAAATGTTACTTACTCCCAAAATCCATCCCAGAGGTTTTGGTGGCAGAGTGGCGGAGGAGGAGGAAGAAGGAAAAATGGAAAACGGGAAGAGTGAAAATGATTATAAAATGGAAATACTAGAATCATAACTGGAGAGAGAGAGAGAGAGAGAGAGAGAGAGAGAGAGAGAGAGAGAGAGAGAGAGAGAGAGAGAGAGAGAGTGTGTGTGTGTGTGTGTGTGTGTTGCAAACCACTCGCCTCTCTCTCACTAATCTCCACTATCACTCACAAATTTCCTCGGGTACACTCATTTTCATTGGCTTCCGCTCTTTCTCTCTCTCTCTCTCTCTGAGGAAGAGATATGGACGACTGAATTTTTTGAAGTTAGAATTAAAAGAATATCGATAAGAGGGGAAATGTGAATTTTTCATCCAGGGAAATATTATTGTAAATGATGGTTGAATTGAAAGTGAAAATGAGAGGTCGAGTGGAATTGAAAAATATATTTATAAAACAAGAAGTATAATTTTACATAGATTGGAGGAATATACTAACAGTTTCCCATTAGCTACCATCAACTCTCTACCTCCAAGTGGTAGCTGTGTTATGGTCGGATTATAGAGCTCATGATATCTCCACACTATACCCAGAAACCGTCAATTAAACTATCAGTAAGCGAAGAGAGGAATCTGTTTTGTATCGTACTGTAATTGGGAGAAATCAGGGGTCCTCCAATTAGCCGACATCAAAATAATTACCCCCTCAAATGTACAGACGTCTGATTCGAATCGTCTGAGACAGTACTGGGAGAGTTCAGACAATTAGCCAGGAAATTACAGATGGAACTTCTCTGTGTGTGTTCCTGTGTATGTATGTGTGTGTTCCTGTGTATGTATGTGTGTGTGTTCCTGTGTATGTATGTGTGTGTGTTCCTGTGTATGTATGTGTGTGTGTTCCTGTGTATGTATGTGTGTGTGTTCCTGTGTATGTATGTGTGTGTGTTCCTGTGTATGTATGTGTGTGTGTTCCTGTGTATGTATGTGTGTGTGTTCCTGTGTATGTATGTGTGTGTATTCCTGTGTATGTATGTGTGTGTGTTCCTGAGTATGTATGTGTGTGTGTTCCTGTGTATGTATGTGTGTGTGTTCCTGTGTATGTATGTGTGTGTATGTATGTATGCGTGTGTATGTATGTGTGTGTGTTCCTGTGTATGTATGTGTGTGTGTTCCTGTGTATGTAAGTGTGTGTATTCCTGTGTATGTATGTGTGTGTGTTCCTGAGTATGTATGTGTGTGTATTCCTGTGTATGTATGTGTGTGTATGTATGTGTGTGTATGTATGTATGCGTGTGTATGTATGTATGTGTTCCTGTGTATGTATGTGTGTGTGTTCCTGTGTATGTGTGTGTGTGTGTTCCTGTGTATGTATGTGTGTGTGTTCCTGTGTATGTATGTGTGTGTATGTATGTATGCGTGTGTATGTATGTATGTGTGTGTATGTGGACGTGTGTGTAAGCGTGTGTGTGTAAAAGCGTGTGCGTGTGTCTGTCTGTCTGTCTGTCTGTCAAATTATTCCAAACTTCAACAAGCTCCCCCGTACAAATTATGGTTCAGGACACACACGACTGACTCACTGACTGACAGCACGAGGCAACTGGAGGGAATGCCAGTTGTGAACCCCTTCAACGATTGCAATGAGGGGAATCCAAAGCATCCAGGCCTTACAGGGGTGGGGTGGATGAGTGGTTATTAATCTTGACTCGTATCCTATAGGTCGGGAGGTCGAATCTTTTCAGGTGAATGGCTGAGAATATTTATATACTCTTCCAAATCGAGTTTCAGGCACATTATAATAATATTATTATAACTATAAGGCCACAGAACGTCGTAAAACATCCTCGCTGGTACCATAACAGCTGCAGTATTTGGGAATTATCCTCACTTCCCTCCCTCTGTGGCTGGGTATCAGTTTGTAAGTCGTGACGTTTGTGTGTGTGTGGGTAGCAGATGACCTGGGCCACGGTATCGGGCTTGATGAAGCCTATGTTCAGTGTCGGGACATAAAAAAAAAAGTTAGTGCTGCCATTCTTATCCAACCCTTTGGGGGTTAATCTCTTGTTGGTGAAATAAAGGTCCAATGATTCCTCAAAATTATCTCAAGAAACAAATTAAATAAGCATTTATATAATATTATAGGGAATGTGTTTCGTGGGATAATTTTCAGGAATCACACTAATTTTCTATTTTCTCCGCATAGAATTATTTCCTTGGCCAGTTACTTATGAGTTTACTTATGAGTTTACTTATAGTTTACGTATACACATATTATAACCTCTGGTCGTCACTTATGCTGCCCTCATAAGAAAAATTGTGTGACAGAGGAGTAAAAAAAAAGAAAAAGAAAATAACAGTCTAAACCCATTATTTAAAATCCTCTGAGTGCCTGGCTCGCTTTCCATTAATGAATTTTGATTAGCGTTAAAAGAATTGCTTACGCCAGAGTACGGCTAAAGACTCTATATAAGATTTACAATGCATCTCGATTCAGACTTTCCTTAGCAATGTAGTCAAGTATTTTGTCATCACATTTAACTCCACACGCTTTATTACAATTGCGAAGAAATACTGGTAATTAAAGAGTTAGAGGTTATATTTATTAACATTAACTTTAAGCCACCTATGAGTAAATAGAGTGAGTTAGTTAATGGTCTGTAAAAAGAGTAACAGACCACCACCTGGACAAAATATATACAGACACTTAGATGGTGTTGAGAAGGTGTAAGAGAAGAAGACAGGATAGCTCGTTTACACCCAATATACCTTCCCATTAACCTCCCTCCTTCCTTCCCTCTATTGTGCCTCTGACCCTGATAGAATGGGATGAGCAGACACGACACCAAAACAATATAGCAGAAAGGACTGTGTAAATCAATCTCGGAACAACAAGGGTTTAGACGTATTGGAAGCCTGATTTAACTTCTTGAGAGAGAGAGAGAGAGAGAGAGAGAGAGAGAGAGAGAGAGAGAGAGAGAGAGAGAGAGAGTTAGAGTTAGTTACACATACAGGTAATTACACAAACACACGAAACACACAAGTCTGGCGGTCTATACGAGGCAGTCAGGTAGTTGTAAATCACGGCAAGGAATTATTACCGTACATAATAAAACAGTAAGAGTTTAGCATGGTAAAACAAAAGGGGTCTCTGTCACTGTCACTGTCTGCCTGTGTGTGTGTGTGTGTGTGTGTGTGTGTGTGTGTGTGTGTGTGTATTTCTCTCTCTCTCTGTCTGTCTCCCTCTCTAACACAAAGACATGCACACACATCACTCATTCACTCAGGCATTCAGTACTACGAGAAAATTGCGTGTTGTTCAAGGTTAAGTAACACTCCCCTTACCATACCTTCCTCTCGTTGTGCCCTCTACTTTTCTCCCCTCACCACTTTTGCCTCGTCCTCCTTCCCTCCCTCTTCCTTCCTTCCTTCCTTCTTTCATCCCACCTCCACTTCCCCCACCTTGCTATAGTTTACCTCGCCTCACTATACAACCCTCACCTCACCTCTCTATACCTCCCACCTCACCTATGCCTGCCTGCCTCACTTGCCACTGCCTCCCCTCGCCTCCCTGACTTTTCCTTTCTCATCGATCGTGAATTTTTTGCAAACCTTCCTTCCTGTCCCCTTCTCTAGCCCACCCCATCCCCTACTCCTCCCATTCCCTCTCTCCCTCTCCCCAAATCCGTCCTCTCCCTCCCTCCATCACTTCCATACCTTCCACTATTTTCTGCCTCCACTGCAAACCTCCACTTTATCTCTCAATCCAGCACTCCCTTCCCTTCCTACATTTTCCCTATCCCTCAATTCCCTCCCTCTCTGGCTATATTCCTCACTCCTTCACTCACTTTTGCCGTATTTTCCTTTGCCCTCTCCCCCTCCCTACTTACTTACCTCTTTTTCCTACTTCCCTTTACCCCCAGTTCCATAACAATTTAATACTCTCTCTCTCTCTCTCTCTCTCTCTCTCTCTCTCTCTCTCTCTCTCTCTCTCTCTCTCTCTCTCTCTCTCTCTCTCTCTCTCTCAGTATAAACTTCACTAGAAGCTAAATAAATAGTAAGAACTAAAAAATCTCCCACTATAGGAAAGCTAATTTTCACAAGCTCAGGGACTTGTTTTCCTGTACACCTCAGGCCGGAGGGAGCAGGGGTGTGTGAGAGAGCCTTCTACTTTGCTATCCTTATCTACAAATATCACTAGGGAAGTAATATATTCTCTACCAGTATTCCTCATGACAGGTCACCTCGTGTGGACCATAAGGTCTGTTGTGGTCTGTGTATCTACAGTACTGTATGTAAATCTCTCTCTATCTATCTCTACATACTTCCCACCCCCTCACTCCTTCTCTGCCTGTTTGGTTCCCTGCCTCACTTAACATGACATCCTGTACCATTTCCATCTGTTATGTTCTGTATTCTCTAATACTGTAATCTTGTTTCATGTAATATTCTCTCAACCGCTCCATTCCTTAATACTCTTGTGGTTGTTGCTGTTGTTGTTGTTTATATTATTTTCATTATTGTTATACTTATTATTATCAGCGTTAATAGTAGTAGTAGTAAAGGTTTATTTTCAATTATATCATCATTGCTGTTACTCACTGAAAATCAGTCTTCAATTGTAATGGGTGAATTCGCGTGGCCTTGAATATGATTCTAACTTCACTCTTATTCATGCCATTTTACACATTCATACCAAAGATACTGACCGACCATTTTACCCGATGCTGTGAATGACGGTATTGCTGTTCTCTCCAGATTGTGACGTACGTAGTTAAGGAGCTGTTATCTAATGAAGGAGAAATGAGGCAAGCAACACCCTAAATTTCTACCATATCCATCCAACTCACAAGCGGTACTGGATACTGATATCCTACTTTCCCGACCCAGGAGGATGAGACATTGATATAGAAAATAACAAAAACTGATAAAAATAATTTCACCATCCTCACACACATTACATCTGGAACAGGTGGAAGGAGTGGCATCTGAATTCTTCATGCTAGAGCAATCTAACAAAAATTACCTCCACGATTACCTTTACTATCTCATCTTTACAAACAAATAAATCAAACGATCACACACAGGTACAGAAATGGTATCCCTATCCTTTAGATTATCATTACCATAAAGGCATTTCCCGAGTTGTGGCCGCCTCCAGGGAGTGAGGCTGGACATGACTATGACGTTGCTCTGATGAGACTCCATCCAGGTGTTCATAACTAAAGGTACCCGTGCCCAGTGGTGGTGCAAAACCTTAGATCTGCCAGGACGAGACACTGCACAGACACACTACATCATTACTCAGCTTCACACACTGTGCACTTGCCGTAATATCTGGTTCAGAAAATTGGATAAATCTACGAATTTTATACTGTAGAAATAGTACCATTCATTATTTTCATAATTTCAAGTGCTCTTTTGAGATTAAACTAAAAATTATTAAATGTATTTTGAATATGCTATAAATGGTTTGACAACGTTTTACAGTGCATATAAGAAAATACTATTTTATTAAAACTAAAAGGATGGGCTCGTAAAAATTTCTGTTGGTAGGCGGACGAACATAATATTAAACAAGAGAGAGACGGGGTGGGGAGAGGAAGAGAAAATCATTCCCTGTTATTTAATCGGTTGAGTGAGTGGCCGAGGGAATAAGCGGGAGTTTTACCACCCAGCCTTAATAACAGTCCAAGTTTTTTCACTTTAACCCAATCGCCTCGATCCATTGATACTTGTGGTACCATTTCGCTGTACAGCACCTCAAAAATTCTATCGGCACACATTCTACTCGACAGTTAAACAACTGAAGAAACAACATATTTTATAATAAAATTTTATGTTATAGTCGTTGGTTTTGTTGCCTTCAGCAACTAGGCTATACAGATATTTATTTTAACCTCAATGTACAGTCGCCAGCATTTATAATTGGTACAGTCAACGTTAACATGTATCAGTCCCAAGTGCTGACAATAGCGTACTCAAGATCCAAAATATTTACCCGGACTTGGCCGAGTCTTTGATAATCTGACACACGAAGGAACAAATTCATTCCAACGTTAATTTCTGTTCTATAAATGCCAGAGCTCTTTTTGTATCTGCATCTGATAATTCAGAGCAAATCAAAACTACGACTTTACTGTAAAGTCGGCGGTCACCAAAAAATGTCAAATCATTAAGTACGGAAAGGAAATATAAGCCTCAAAAATTGGTAAAGAGAAGAACCAAAGTCGTTTATCAATTTGCCTCCCGAATAAATATATTGTATATGGTGAATGTATTTTTTTTCTATTTTTATATATTATGTTATCTTTCAGGAAGCTCTGATTAAGGTAACAGCTAGGGCTTTTGGCGCCGACTGTACAAGGGGAAGGGTTATCAGGAAACAGTAGCAGAGTCATTCACTTCTACCCCTACACACACTGGGGGGGGGGAGGGGGGGGGTACCGTAGTAGAGTTGTTGCCAGGTAGTGTCTGTGTGTGTGTACGTCCAGGTGTAGCTCAAATCAATGGCAGTTCATCAGTACAGTATAGTAGTGTGCGTAAGGCCGCCACACACACACACACACACACACACACACACGAGACTTAGCTCACTCACATCACCAATTACCGTCACCTTAATCCTGCCTCACCACACACAGGCGCGTTGATACTTATACCGTCACCTAACTCACATCACCACTCACCGTCACCATTATCCTGCCTCACCACACACACCATCACGCAGCCCCTCCACCACAAACACCCCCCCCCCACACACACACAACCCCCCCCCCCCCACACACACACAAACACCCCCTACCCCTCACAAACACTCCCACCTCTCATTTCCTGCCTTTTCGGCTGGAGGAGTGGTGGGTGGGGAGGAGCCTTCTTCTTTGATATACTTTCCCTCACTCTTGTAGGTTAGATAGAATAGCATAATCAAGCAGCCTCGAAAGGATCAGTAGGTCTGTTGCTGTTTGAGTGTCCTTTGTATACCTCTCACATAAACACCCACACCCTTCAAACAAACACGCAAACTCTCACACACACACACACACCCCACACATAAACACGCAACCCCTCACACACGCACAAAAACAACACACATACAAACACAACACGCACCAGACACATACGCCCACACATACAAACACGCACTACCTCACCCACCCACACACAAACACAGCCACCCAACCCACACAAGCACGCACCAATACAAGCTCCCCCTCCCCCCCCCACACACACACCATCACTCACATCCCCAATCACAGTCACCTTATCCCACCTTACCTCACCTCACTTCACCTCACCCTGCCTCACCTTAACCCCTGTCTCACCCCTTTAAAACAGCCAATCAAAATGCAGGGAGCAACGTATACCTTCCCCCACTCCCCCCCACCCCATCCCCTACCCCCTTTCTCGCCACGCTAGAATTACTCATTACGCCCCCCCACCCCACCCTCTCCTTCTCTCCCACTCCTCCCTCCCTGTGTGTGTGTGTGTGTGTGTGTATGTTTCTGTGTGTGTTTCTCTCTCTCTCTAAGTGTATGTATGTGTGTCGCTCTCCCTC
The DNA here is from genome assembly GCA_034508575.1 of Petrolisthes manimaculis. Lineage (NCBI taxonomy): Eukaryota > Metazoa > Arthropoda > Malacostraca > Decapoda > Porcellanidae > Petrolisthes > Petrolisthes manimaculis. Next base: position 2,633 of record JAWZYT010007171.1, on the reverse strand, counting down.
TCTTTATCCCCCACTTCTCACCCTTACCAACACCCTCGCCTCCTTTGTCACACCACACCATTCCTTTGTGGACTCATTCCATCCCATTATTTCAGCGCCCCTTTCCATCACCTGTCCACTTCACCTTCCCTTAGCTCCTTCATTATATCCCCACAGCTCCCCCCCCCCCTCCCCATTATTTGTTTCCCCAACCCTCTACTTTCTCCTTTGATCCCTCTATTTTATCATGTTTAATCCCTAATCCTCCATCTCAATTCACCCTTTTCCTTTCTACATAATAATCCTTCCATACCCATTATTCCCTTCTCTCCCTAACTTCCTTCCCGTTGACCTTCTCCCCGACCCATTCCACACCACTATATATCTCTCCCTCTGTTCTTCCCCTGCTACATCTACCCTCTAAGTTACTCTTCCATTCCTCCATACAGACTTCCTTTCTTCGTGTATCCCTGACTCCTCCTCCTCCTCCTCCTCCTCCTCCTCACTAACTCGCAATTCCTTCACTCCTAGTTCCCTCCATATTATTTTTCTCCCCCATCCTTTCCCTTAACTTTCTTTTATTACTAGCTTGCTAATTTACCTTCCCCTCTAGTTTTTCTCCCTGACCCCCATTTTCCCTTCCCTCTTCCCTGCCCCCACTCCTCCCCCATTTCCTCCTTCCATGATCTTTCCTCTCTCCTCCCTTGTCATATTTCTTCTTCTCCATTACTTTCCTCCTCTCTCCTTCCCCCTTCCTTTGTTTCCCAACCATGACCCCCTCCCATCGTCTCTCCCCTTTCCTTCCTGACCCTCCCCCTCCTCTTTACCCCATCCCCTTCCTCCAAGTCCGTTTCATTTGTTTCCATTTTGCTTCATTTCGGCTTCAAATCCGCCTTAATTTAGACTCATTTCGGTTCCTCTTTGTTTCATATCCGTTTCAATTTTCTGTTCTATTTCTCTTTCCCTCTGACGCCACGAACGAAAGACGAAGAGTGATGGAAGTGATAACATTTATACAAGGAAAAATAGATATACTGTACAGTATATGTAGGTATATTGATAAAACAGACTGATTGGTATAGTAATGGACAAACTTAAATGATTGTTTGATTATTGGTTGATTACGGACAAATAGAAAAATAAATAGATAGATAGATAGGCAGATGTTATATATATATATATATATATATATATATATATATATATATATATATATATATACACAAAAATACAGCTAAAAAGAAAGAAAAAGATTTAATTTACATGGAGTTATCTTTCCTTTGTGTTTTATCTTGCTGATTTCTCACTATCTTTTCATAAAAACGTAAACATTTAGGAAACTGCAGAATGACTGTTGCCCCAGTTCTTGGCATCTCCTGATTTAGACACATCCATTAGAGTTCCTGTATCTGTCTAACCTATTTTTAAAGCCATTAGTGTTTTTACATTTACTACCTTTCTTGGAAGCTTGTTCCACTCGTCCACTACTTTATTCCCATTCAATGTTTTCCTCTTTCGTGTCTAAAACTGTATTTTTCTAGTTTGAATCCATTTGAGAGTGTTCTCTCTTGACTACTTCCTCTCAGTACCTTTCTTAAATCTCCCTATGTTAAACCCTTTCATCCATTTAAATACTTCAATCATATCAACTTTCACCCTGCGCCTTTCAAGCGAGTGCAGCTTCAGCTTTTTATCTCCATCTTCATATGGGATATTTCTAAGGTTATTAATACTTTTAGTTATCCTTCTTTGTACGCTCTCTAACAAATTTATATCCATCCAGTAGTACGATGGAACTAAGACTAAGATCAGCTGCAGAATAACCTTATTCGTTCGATTATCAACGCTTCTTGATATGGATTCTAGTAATTCATTGGCTTAGTTTCGAATATTTATGCATTTTTGCCTGGGTTTTAAATCTTTAATAATCATAACTCCCGGATTTCTTTCACATATCCATTGACCAATATCTGTGTATTTAGTTTGTATTCTGTTATGTTTGCGGAAATTCCTACGTTTAACACCTTACATTTATGGAAGTTAAAATTAATTTTCCATTTTTCTGACCAATCATATAAAGCATTAATATAATTTGCAGGCTATGCGAATCCTCTTCCAATTTAATGACTTCCTATTTTTGTGTCATCTGCAAATTTGCTGAGGCTTCTGTTTATGCCAATATCTAAATAATTTATATATAGAATAAATAATAAGGGGCCAAGGACCGATCCCTGAGGAACCCCACTAGAGGCAGGGGCCCACTCCGACTTTACTCCGTTAATGCTGACTCGTTGCTAGCTGTCTCCCAGGAAGCCATGACTTAATCCAACGTAAAACCTCCAATGCCATGAACATTTACCTTTCTTATCAGCCTCTCGTGCTGTACTCTGTCAAAGGCCTTGCTAAAACCTAAGTATATTATATCGCAGTTCTTATTGCTATCGACTGCTTCATATACCACCGAGAAAAATTTTAACAGATTTTGTGAAACCAAGATAAACCTTTCATGAACCCATTATTCTTACTCTTTCTTTTCCATTTCTCTTATTCGTATTTTTCTCTCTCAAATATCTCACTTTTTTTTTCATACTCTCTCTCTTATCCATTTCTTTTCCATTACTCTTTCTCGTTTTCTCTCTTTCTTACAAGTATCC
>JAWZYT010007170.1:0-18913 GCA_034508575.1 Petrolisthes manimaculis | reverse complement strand
AATTTTGCATTAATTAATTATGCTATGGGGGCATCTATTACATATTAAAATTGATTTTGAAGTGGAAGGGAATCATTTGCAAGCAGTTGCATGTTATGGGAAAAATGATTTGCATGTATAACTAAAAGTGTGAGTGACATATGTAAACGTAGTCAAGGAATAGGCCATACGAACACCTAGATATTGGACAGTTTTGACGAGTCACTCGCCAGGTAGAGAAAAGGTAGAATGGGGAGGGTCAGAAGGGTAATTATCCTTACCACCCATGTCTCGATTTTTGAGAAATATAGCCAGTTGGTAGATAGACACTCGACGAAGAACACACCTCGTATTCAGCTCTCCTCCTTGCCTAGGGGGCCTATAGTTTTAACGTAACGTCGAAATTGTTTAATTACTTTTTCACAAGACTTATTGTTAATTAACTCACTATTCATTCGCTAGACGAGAATCAGTAAGGTGTCATTTTACAGGTGAGGAGAGGGCTGGCTGGAATTACGAGTGTGTGTGTACGAGGGACAGTAAACGAGTGTGAAATTGACATTGAAATATACCAACTGGGTTGCTTGGTTCCATTACTATTACGATAACGTAATTACCGTCTCCTGTGTGTGCGAGGGGAAGTGCTAGCTCGTGATAAATATATTAAAGTAAAGTAATATTACTGTCCACGTGTACTACGAGTGACCGAGGAAGCACGTGTGGAGAGGAGCGACGAGGAGTAAGTACCGTACGTATATAGCTATCTATTGGAGCGTGAACGGAAGTGTGTGTGTGTGATTTTTTTTGATTGAATTTAATTATTCATTTTGTTGGCTTGGAATTTATTAATAAATAGAGAAAATTGTCATTTTGTGTTGTAATTGACCATTATTGCATGCTCTATAATCATACATATATAGCAGGACGAACCCAGAAATAAATTTATTGTGTTGGAGGGAAGGATACAGGGATTATAACTCTGGGTAACTCGCTGCAGCCAACCAACGAGATTACATATTTCCAGCAAGGTAAGCTTTGGTAATTATTATAAAGCTACATTCATTGATATCTATCAGTCCACCCCCACACCACTATCAACCCCATCATAACAATAGAACATCACCCAACCCCCCACTCTTATTTCCCCAAGGTCATGCAACTCCACTCTTCCCAACCCATTCTCAACTCCCTGTCCTGTATAATATTACTTCCTTTACGGCAACCAATCCAAACAAACTGGCTTCCACCACCATCTTAACCCTAACCCTCGGCCTCATCTGGTTCCCACAGCTCACACCACACATTACGTTCCCCCAGATTCTCCTCTCGTCTATATTATCTCCTTCCTCCTCCTCCTGGCTCCTCTCACATTCTCGAGTTTACAGTATACCCCTATCACTCTTATGCAGCCAGCCAGCCAGCCACCTGCATGTGCTTAAACTCCTTCCACATACATTCCTCTCACACCTTCACATTCTCATCATGCCTGCCCTCACTTCCTACTGCCTCTTTTAACAAACCCTTCACTTCCTTGATCCTCTCCTCACAGCCTCACTTCCATCTGCCTCTCGTATCATTCCCCTCACTTCCTTGATCCTCTCCTCACAGCCTCACTTCCTACTGCCCCTTTTAACAAACCCTTTACTTCCTTGATCCTCTCCTCACAGCCTCACTTCCACCTGCCTCTCGTATCATTCCCCTCACTTCCTTGATCCTCTCCTCACAGCCTCACTTCGACCTGCCTCTCGTATCATTCCCCTCACTTCCTTGATCCTCTCCTCACAGCCTCACTTCCACCTGCCTCTCGTATCATTCCCGTAACTTCCTTAATTTTCTCCTCACAGCCTCACTTCTTCCTGCCTTTCTTTACAAGCCCCTCACTTCCTCATCTATCCTCCCCTCTCTTTAACATTCCCCTCACTTCCTACTCTATCCTCTTCTGACAGTCTCCTTCCTTTCCTCACTTCTTCCACGTTACACTCACTTCCTCAGCTTTCCCCTCACAGACTCCTCATTTCTCTCACTTTCTAATCATTCCCCTTACTTCCTTCTCGCTTCTCTCACTTCCTTATTAGCCTTCCCATCAAAGCTTCTTCCTACCTCCTCTCACCACTTCCTCAGCCTTCCTCTCACAGCCCCCTCCCCCCTCATCCCTCTCTCAAGTCTACATCCATCCCAACTCAGACATCAGCCACATCAAAATCTCGTGGACATCGATGTTTCAAATTAAAGTTTCCCGATAACATTCACCATTAGGCAGGGGAAATAAACTTATCAGATGGTGCCTATGATGATGATTGTATGTGTGTGTATGTGTGTGTGTGTGTGTGTGTGTGTGTGTGTGTGTGTGGAGGGAAGGGAAGGAAGCTTAATGAGGGTAAAATACCTTGGAAGAGAGTTGAAAAAAAAAACTAAGAGAAACAATGCCAAGCGTTTATGGGAATTCACGGGCCAAGTTTGGGAGTGAGAATTAAACAGCCAACCCTCCTTCCTTACCAGCCTAATGGAAGTGGGGGGGGGGAGGGGATAGGAAGAAAGAAAGAGGGAGAGGGAAGATAACAAAATTACGGAGGAGGAGATAGAGGAAAAAATGTGAGAGGAGAGAGAACAAAATTGTGGAGGAAGAAGAGGAGGAGTGGGTCCAGAAGAAATTTTTGGGAAGGAGGAGTAGGAGGAGGAGAAGAAATAGGGAGAGAGAAGAGAAGAGATTTATGGAGGAGGAAGAAGGGTAAGTCCAGGTGAAGGAGGGAAGAGGGAGAGAAACTAAAACAAAATTATGAAGGAGGATCAGACGGAGGGAGAGAGGAGGGAAGAAAACAAAATTATGAAGAAGGAGGTGGAGGAGGAGAAAGAAGGAGAGGAGGAGGAGAAAAAGTGAAGTGGGAGAGAAAGTATATGTGAAAAAGTAGTAGAACGATGATGATGGAGGAGGAGGAGGAGGAGGAGGAAAAAAGAAGAAGAAGAAGAAGACTGTGAGGAAGAGGAAATATAAAGAACTTTAAAAATGTGTGCTTCAGGACCTGGGTTCTGCCTGGGGTGGGTATGTGGGTGGTGTTCTGGGAATGGTTGGATGTATAGGCGGTGATGTGGCAGGGAAGGGAGGTGGATGGATGTGGGTGTCTTGTTTCTGGGATGTAGGGGGTGTTGTGTAGGGGATGGATGTGGGTGTCTTGTGGATGGGATGTAGGGGGTGTTGTGTGGGGGATGGATGTGGGTATCTTATAGGTGTGATGTGGGTCGTGTTGTGATAAAGGATGGATGGATGTGGTTGTCTTGATGAAATTATCCACATGTAGAGGGATGATTTAATCCAATATTTAAGGGGAGATTCTTTTGTTGGTGAATTGGAATGTCTCTAATTTCCCCAAAATATGCCACGAAAATAATTCCCTATTAGTAACATTAAGGCTATCTGTTTCCTGACGTAGTTTGGAGGAATCAGTAATCCTCTAATTTACTAAAAAGAGGATTATCTTCCCTTAACATCCCGTAGTGAAGTATGATTATCTTTGTGAACTGGAGGTTACTGAGTCCTCCACACCATGCCACAAAACACCACACACACCGAGGGAATAAGTTTCGAGACATATTTTGAAGGAATTAGCAGCATCCGAGTCGTCCACAACACATGGTCCCTTTATACAAGTTAATGTTTTTCACTTGGACACTCAGGCTCGTCTCTCAGGATTCGTGTTTACTTTCCTTAACGCTTCCCCGAGACTAAAACAATTAATCTAAGCACGATACACCTGGAACACAGTTTAATAATGATATAGTATGAATCAATAGAGAACTCAATCAACTAATCACGAATATATATTGATGATAACCACGTGTGCTAGTTTTATTAGATATATTATGAATCATCAGGGAAATAAATCACCGAATCTCAAATTATATATATACTGATAACCACGTGTACTAGTTTTATTAGATATATTATAAATCATCAGGGAAATAAAACACCGAATACCAAAATGCCATGATAAATACCAGGTGTGTTTCCACTGAGCCTTTTAGCACGTGTCAGTTTGTAGTTAGAGGATCAGCCTGAGATTGCCGTTTCCGTGTGACAAATCTGTATCTGATATTGACGTCGATATACACAGATGGCGATGGAAACTGGAATTGGGTAAACTATTTTAAAACTATGTCGATTAACTCTTTCACGGGCCTTTACACTTGAGCCTGGGGGGTGTAATTGAGTTTATGTACAGCCACCACAATCAAATAACCACACACACTTCCCTTCCATCGTGCAAATATATCAGTATCATATCAAAATATAATCATACAACACCTTACGTCAACTGAAATTATTCAATTAATATTATTATGAGGTGTTGCAAAATCATACACGTGTCTTTCTTTATTACCAAGATATTTACTACGATGAATGGTAAGTGTCGGTGGATATTTGATTGTGGCTGTACACAATGAATGAACAGTCTATCAATTGACTCGGTTATTGCAAAACAACAAACCTAATAACAATGTTATATTGCAGTTACGTAGTCTTACATTTTCTATATGTTGCAAACTTTCGAAAACTACAGAGTGTGTATGAATTCTTGTGGCCAATAGTATCACCATCATAAACCCATAACTACTTCTAAGGGTGATTTTGTACGTGCCTGTGTAATCGATCAGCTGAATCTAAAGTAATAATTACTAGCATCCACTTGACTTTAACAAACTTCATTTTAAGGTCCCCGCACATAGAGACGATCTATTTCTTACGCACGCACGACAGTAGAGTAAAAACAAAAACAAAACAAAAACACCACAGACGGAGTAACAAATGATGGAGACGATCTGCTTTTTTACGGACGACAGTAAAATGTAAACAATAGAACAACAACACCACAGACGGAGTAACAATTCAGCAGTAACACAAATTTGTCATTCACTTGAGAATGGCTGCATGCATGTATATATTATGTTCCGTGCGGGTTGCTCTCTGGCATATTGAAATGTATTCGTAGATGTGACGGTCAGAATTCAATATAATTTGCTGCTGTTGTTTCAAGGCTTAAGAAGATAAATATAGAAATGGTGAGAGAGAACTGCGTTGTGAGAAAAATCTTTCAAACCATTGTATTCAGGTAAGGTTTATTATAATCAGACCTGGTTGAATACTTAATAATGAAAACATTCATACTGTGAGTGTATTATTCCTCAACTTACTCTTACCTTCAAAATATACTGCCACTCAATTATTAAGAAAAATAGGAACAAACTAACCTCCAATATTACATAAACAGTAATATTATTTATTTTTTCACTGTCTGTAGGTACTCTCAGATATTAACACAGTGATATGGTACTTATATAATTTTGTTCTTCCTTTATATAACACCTTTACATGCTCTTCTCTCTTGTCCTTTCCCTTTCTCTTCTCTCTTCTCTTCTATTTCTATTCCCACCACCACCACCACCACCACCACCATCATCATCATCATCATCATCATCAAGCCTTTCCGTTTCCCCCTTCCTTTCTCTCTGATATCCACCTCTCTCCTCTCTCCCTTCCTCTCCCTTCCTCTCCCTTCCTCTCCCTTCCTCTCCCCTGCCCTCCATTCTCATCACCTTCCATCAACCCCCTTTTCCTATGACCCTCAATGTTTTACTCTCTCTCTTTCTCCTCTCCCCTCTCCTCTCTTTACCTCCATTATCATCACCTCATGTCCTTCCTCTTCTCCGCTCTTATTTCCTTCTTCTTATCCTTTCTCTTCTCCTCTTTCTATCCTTCCCTTTACCCCTCCTCCTCCCTTCTCCAAACTTGTCATTATTCCTCGTGCTCCTTACTGGTTCCAATCACCTCCACCTTAACTGCTCCCCCTTGTCGTTAGCCCCCCCTTCAATCACACCCTAAATCCTCTCTCTCTCTCTTTCTCTCTCTCTCTCTCTCTCTCTCTCTCTCTCTCTCTCTCTCTCTCTCTCTCTCTCTCTCTCTCTCTCTCTCTCTCTCTCTCTCTCTCTCTCTCTCACACCGTTATCCTCTACCTTCTCCTTTCCTCCACTTCCTTCTCTCCTCCATCAACTTTCCCTCTATCACCTCTCCTTCGTTACCTCTGTGGATGAGGCAATACTACCTCCTACCCACCCAAGTCATTCCTTCCCACACATGCACTCCTACTTACCTCCCCCACATGCACTTCCCTCCCCTCCCCACATGCACTCCCACTTCCCTCCCCACATGCACTCCCACTTCCCTCCCCACATGCACTCCTCTCCCTTCCCCACATGCACTCTCTCCTCCCCCGCGCCATCCTTTCCCAAGTCACCCCACCGTATTTCCCCAGTCCCCACCACACATTACTCTGCCTCCCCTCCCTTACCCTGCCTTTCTCTTCCCTTCCCCACACTCCTGTAGGCTATACCCTGAACTGTACTCACCCCCACCTCCTAACCCCCATGGAAAGGACAACTACCAAACAATAACACAGCCAAGAGTTATTAGATAGTAGGCCAGCAGACAGGTAGGAAGGGAGGCAGGTAGGCAGGTATTAAGGGAGGCAGGTAGGCTGGTTGGAAGGTAGGTAGGTAGGCAGGTTGGCTATGTGGATAAAGAGGCAAGCAGACAGAGTTAAAGGAAGGCAGACAATAACTAAACAATGGAAAGCAATAACAAAAGAAAGAACGAAAGGAAGGCAGATATAAAGATAAGGAGGCAAGCAGACAGATTGAAAGGAAGGCAAACAATAAAAAGGAGAGACAAAAGAAAGGAAGGAAAGCAATAACAAAATAAAACAAGGAAGGAATTATACATAAAAAAAAAAAAAAAGTTTTTAAAATGTGCAAAGGTAGACTGGGAGGTATATATTGGTGAAGTCAAAAGGTTTATTAATTTAAAAGAGGGGTATATAGCACATTGTTTTGAATGGTAAATCTGGAGCAAATGATTCCTCCAAACTATTCCAGGCAACAGAATACCATTATTTGTCTTCATCTGGGTCTGTTTCTTGGCATACTTTGAAGGAATTGAGGCGCTCCAATCTATCAAAAGTATACTATCCCCTTAATATTGCTTTACATTGCATTACCTATATATGCCTCATCATACATCTGAGAGATTTTATTTATTCATCGAATAAATATGGCCACAAAAAACAAAACAATATATAATTATAATACCGAAGACACCAACCCTTGCATCATTTAAACAACTCAGAACAGCCTTAATAAGAGATCTGTCAGCACACCTTTCAATCCACTCTAAAGAAAGCTCACTTATTTATTAATTCATGTATTTACTCCACCAACTTTCATCCAACCAACCATCCTTGTTCCCTCTCTCCTTCTGGTTTCTCTTCACCTCACTCTAATAATCCTTCCCTTTATATCCCTATCGTCACCATTCAAGCATTTCCTCGTTCATCCATTCATCCATCCATCCATGCATATATCTCTCCATGTAATAATACCACAAGCAATTAATTCACACTTCACTCTATACTGTCATTCACTCCTCACATGTCTCTCTCACTATTCAACTCAATATCAATTCTTTCATTCATTATCATTGCTCTTGGTGCCATTTTTTTTTTTTTTTTTTTTACTCTATTGTAACTTATTACCAGGAATTTTATCATTAGTTTAACCTGTATGACCTTTATAACTGTCTTACGTATTCCCTTTCCAGTTTAATGTTTCAGAACAATCTGAACTTATCCACTCTCATATCGAGTGATCAATTATTTCGTTCCATATCCCAGCAGGTATTGTAAACCAGTATTAAAACACAGGCACATAATTATTATACTTTACTACATTTATATATTTGCATGTTATTTAGTTCATTTGAATTTTTGTTTAGCAATTTCGTCTAAGTACTTATTTAACCGTGTATATCACAACACAACTATAATAAACTATGAAGTAATTTTGATTTAATCGGTTAATGAAAAAGACTTACTTAAGAAAGAAAATTAAAGTTAATATCTATACGTCTGGTGTTGTAATTTTCACCTCAGCAGCGAGCTTGATGTTTATATGCCGATTTAGAAAAAACTAAACAAAAGCCTCTAGCGAAAGGGTCCGAGACCTGTGGTAAATTAACCTAAGTGGGGCAGGGTGAACTTTTCTGCTGGGTACACAAGACACACACAACAAAATTTATAATGTTTTCACGTGAAACAGTTGCAAAACTCAGAGTTGTTTCAATTTTTACAGCCTTCAATTTTAACCTCTGTAAGTGTAAGTCGGGTATAATTAAATACCTGAAAATCAGCTTTTGGTTTGCTGTCGTAAATGCAATGGGTAAATTTAGACTGGGAGATAATTTGCAAGCCAAAGGAAAGAAAATGTCAGGAATTAGGACAGGGAAAACTTGAGAGGGATCGTGTGTTGGGGAGGGGTACGGTAGTGGTGGAGATGAGTATTTCCTCAAACAGAGAGGCAGGAGCAAAGGGAAAGGTAGGGGGCTGGGGAAAGGGGAACTGCAAAGCAAAGGCAAGGGTAAGGACAGGGACAAAGGGCTGGCGTACTCATGGGCAATAAAGGCAAAGGGTTTGTCACGAATAACTGGCCTTCTCTGACACAATCGACCATTATTCATATATCTCTCTCTCTCTCTCTAGCTCTCTCTCTCTCTCTCTCTCTCACACACACACACACACACACACACACACACACACACACACACACACTATGATTTGTATTCCAATAAACGCAATGTGTCTGGGAATCTCGAACGAAACTGAACAAGACCCTGAATATCAAGACATTTTTTCATTCCTTTACAGAACATGTACGTCCAGTGACCGCAGTGCCTCAGTCCTCTCCTCGGAATACAAAAAAAAATAAAAAAAATAAAAAGTCGGCAGCAAAACAAAGGGTGAAGCTGAGTACTGTACAAGGTTGGTTTGTTTGAGTTGGGTGCCTGGGTCTGCCTGGGGTCGGTAGGGGCTATAGCATCCATGGTGGTGGGAAGGGTAGGCAGTGTTAGTGTACCTGTCTTTATCAGGACAAATGTTATCCGATTACTCATACTACATGGTGCTGGCTGGCTGACTGGCTGGCGAACACACACACATGCACGCACACGAACACATACACACACACACACACATACATACGAACACGAACAGACACACACACACACACTCTCTCTCTCCATAATTCTGCCAGGTATGACGGATAATTTCAATATCCACTTTATCCCCCCCCCCTCCTCTCCTCCGGTCATACATGGGAGGAGGGGAGTAGCAGGAGGAAGGGAGGCAGAGAAGGGAAAGGGAGAGTAGGAAAAGATAGGAAGGGGATACAATACAGTAGAAGGATGTGTGTGTGTGTTTGTGTGTGTGTAGACATATCTCACATATCCCAACCCAACCTCTTAGTTATATATTGTGTGTGTGTGTGTGTGTGTGTGTGTATGTAAACAAATTTCTCATAACCTAACCATATTATATATTGGAGTACATTTACTTGGGTACACGTGTATAAAATTACAACTTTTAATTTGATATCATGTAGGTAAGAAGTATAGAGTCACCCCCTCCACCTCCGGTACCGAGTTAAATGAAAAAGAAGAAAGATGAAACGAAGAAAAGAGAGGAGCGAAATGAATGAACATGAGAGAGGCGGACGAGGGGAGAGGCAAGTGGTGAGAGAAGAAGGTGGGGCAGGGAAGGAGGAAGGACATGGGAAAATTGAAGTGATCGAGGAGAGGAAATCAGGATGAAGTGAGTGATGGGTGTGGGGGTGTATGAGAGGGAGGGTGTATATAGAAGGCAGCTTTGGGGGATTGGGTAAGGGATGGAATGGGGAACAGAAGAGAAAGAGGAAGGTACCGTATGGGAAGGTGGAGAGCAAAGACGACACAGAAATGATTAAGAAAGAAATAGGAAGGAAATGGGAAGGGGAAATGTTGAATTAAAGGGAGATGGATGGAGCAAAGCATGGAGGGAAACAAGGAAGAAGAGGAAGAAGGGAAAAAGAGGGAGAGAGAGAGGGGGGGGGGAAGTTGGAGCGAGTTTTCAAAGTGAGAAAAGATGAATCATTTGCGAAGAAGGGAAGGAGGAAAGAACGGAGAAATCTGGAAAAGGAGAGAGAGAGAGAGAGAGAGAAAGAGAGAGAGAGCGAGAGAGAGAGAGAAAGTACCAAAGAGTGTTTACTGGTATGTTCTCTATATCATGCTCTATATACAATAGCTGCAGCAGCAGAAGTACCAGTACCGGTGTGTATATATATGTATATTTTTTTTTGTTCATTCATTTAATCAATAAACACACACCAGATGGGTAGACGACTGTAGGATTTCCTTAAAATTCAACTTTTCAAGTAACAGAATCCTCTGGTCCAGCACCTAAGATCCCTTTATTATCTGTTAATAATCTTTGAAACAAAATCGTGTAAATGTCACCATCAGACTACAACTTGGAATTGGATAACAAGTCACTATTTCATTATAATAGGATTACCATCAAATAGGAAATAAAATTTAAAACATGTAATATTTATCATCTGAGGTCAGTCACCTAGTGTAGGTTTCAGTCTCACTTTTATTAAACGTGTTTCTCCCAACACCATCGACAAAGAATTAAATCCAACACTCACCATTCTGCTCGTGGCTCGCCTCTCTTCCTTCCCGTAAAGGCGCCAATCAGTCAATGTTCCTGGCACGGTCTAGGCACGGTCGACCATGGTTCCTGGACACACTCAAGACAGTCACCTGAACGAAAGGAGAAATGCGATGATAATAGATTGTCCCTCCATATTTTGTGTTTAGCATTATTTTATATTTTCGTTGTCAGAGTGAACAAATTTCAATATCAGAAAAGCATCTCGCCTCTCCTCTAGTATTTTTTTCAGTATATTGTAACTTGACTGATGGAGTGCATTTGAGCGTGACCATCAATGTTAAAGTGTTGTGGAATATGTTCTACAGCCGGCCATAAAGAATTATCCAGGAAGCTCAAAGTTGGGTTACAGGGCTAATTCATAAATCAACACGGAGCAGAACATAGACAGATGATCTCCTCGGATCAAAATAACAAGAAAAGAAAACGGACTGAGTGAAGGTAACGCGATTGAACAAAGAAAACAAATACAGGCATAACTCGCTAAAATGATGCCGACACAATTACTGTGGCAAGAAAAAAAATGAAATTTCACTTTTGACGCAACATAAAGGACAAATAACTGACTATTAATAGAAATAAATTATTTAATAACTTTTGCTAAGCTCCAGACTTAGGGTCCTATTCTTGCTACGCCTTTAGGGTTTGAATCCTCGCTACTCCACTAAGAGCAAGACGACACACATTATTATACCACAAGCAAAAATATATTTCCAAGATTTTCCCTTATATTTTCCAAGGAAGGGAAATAATTAAGTTGATAGATTTTTATTATAGAAAGTGAAGCTTTATATTACGTTCATTTAATGCACCGACAAGCTGCAAGCACAGGAATGTATATATGTAATGTGTAATGTATAGTACGTACTGTACAACTGTCTTCTATAAACTAAGCTCGTTGTTTTGTACACAATAACCTGACTCACACATTCTCCTTCATGATCACTCGCCTACAATAATCATACACAAATTTTTGATGACTTGTTTACCCACACTGGGCCACACAAAATTATCCCTGCACACACACACACACACCGAGTCACCCCTACAGTGATTCGGTTGCTCCGGTCATGACGCAGCCACACAAACACGGTCCCCATCCCTCATCCCTCATCCCTCATCCCTCCCTACTTCCCTTCACATGACACACATCCTGCCAAGCGAGTTGACTTTGGACGAATTAAAAGCAACATAGGGTGTATGTGTGGGGGGAGGGAGGGGGAAGGGGTCGCCTTTATTACATGTCGGCTGGCGTCACAGGTCAGCTCCCATCTCCCCCCCAACCAATCCTTGCCCTACGTATAGCCTACTGCTGTACTCTGCCTCCCCGCCTCCCCCCCCCCACCCCCATCCTATATATTTGTATTCAAGGGGGATGGGGGGAAGAATGGCAGGCGACAAAAAGCACGGCCATTACATACGTGCAAATCAAATATGGATAGCTAAAAGGGGGATCGAGGTGGGGGTTTGGAGGGGGGGGGGGAGTGGTTGGTGTTGTCGTCACTAGATGTGTGGGTGTCAGGAATGAAAATGGGAAGAAAGTTGACTGCTTTTGGCTAGAAAGTCCTTAATAATACCACAAATGAGATGGAAGTGTGGGAGGCGGAACAGCAAGCACCAGGGATAAATATAACAGGAAAGGAGAGACAATGGAAAAGAGAAACGGGATTGGTTCCGGTCCAATGGAAGGCTAAAACACCTTAAAGTAGATATTGCCCACATTATTCATTTCATGCAATACCCTCTCCTAAACGGTGTGTGAGTGTGTGTCAAGAATGTTACCACTTTGTCCCTTTAACGCTCTCAAGCTGCTCACTCACGGTTGAACGATTCCTCCTCATTTTCACGACCAAATATATCAAACATAATATTCTGAATATAGTGTGGGTGGAATACAAATCATCAATAGACTGAATCAACGAAGCAAAATATCAGGTTCATAAAACTCATACACATGCACACTTGCGCTTCAGAAACCAGATAATATTAACTTTCACAATCTGACATGTATATAATAAACATTCATTTTACATAATTCAACAGCTAAATATATTACTCACAACTAGAAATCTCCTCTTTAACTAAGGAAGTAGAGAAGTTGCTCCTCTCCGTCACGGATACTATACTGTAATAACCCTCAGCTGCTACACGAGTGGGGCCATGATATATTGTGTAGATATAGTAATTGAGCCACCTGGTGCTTCTTGTCCTCTTATTAATTATATGATGGAAAGGTATCGTGCTCGGCAGCCTGAAAATCGCACACATTAAGCTTGTGTTGTATTAATACTCGTATAGCTTGCATGTGTAGCTTTCTGTCTGGCTGTTTGTCTAAAAGTATTTGTTAATGTGTTCTGGCTTATATAGGATTACGGTCTATATTCTTGTATTCTGTATACATCCTTCCCTTTCTCCCCACCACCCTTCATAATCCTTCCCTTTTCTCTTCCACCCTTCACAACGCTTCCCTTCCCTCCTCCACCCTTCACAACCCTTCCCTTTCCTCTTCCACCCTTCACAACCTCTCCCTTCACTCCTCCACCCTTCACAACCCTTCCTTTCCCTCCTCCACCCTTCACAACCCTTCCCTTCCCTCCTCCACCCTTCATAACCCTTCCTTTCCCTCCTCCACCTTTAACAACCCCTTCCTTCCTTACATAGTACACACACACCCTTCGTCCCTCCTTCCCTGCCAGATTCCTCGTGTCCTTCCTCCCCCACCGCCTGCCTGCACCCTTACTGACAGACATACGGAGAGTCTTGGTGCGACTTGGATTCTGTTGGTGGTAAAGTTGTAATTACCTGCACCAAGTTGTTGGGTGTCTCATACCAGCGGACGGTGTGAGTATACCAGATGTAGCCTACAGTATACACCCGTAAGGAAACATATTCACACATGCAAACCGTCTGCTGAATCTCTCTTATTCCTTCCAGGCTCTCTCTCTATTATATAAAACGCACAGGTAGTGACTCACATTTTTTTAAGTCAGTTCCCCTGGTGCTTCATAGCATCTTAGATTCAAGATCTATATTTTTTGGGTCTTCTCAATTTTATGGTGGAGTACCTTTAACATAACCCAACCGTCGGTACAGAGTGTATACCATCTGCTTCACTTTGTTGTTCCCTTCCCACTGTGCCACTTGAATTGGTCCCAAGACATACATAATTTTCCTTACTTTAATATTATCCTTTCACTTCTAAACATGCCTTCAGAATTGTTTTCGGCCAAAAACCAGACGACTTTACTGTTTCCAGAGAAATCATACGATGTTACAGGGTTAACTACTGGACACTAAAAAACCTAACCTGCATAAGATACAAATAGGAAACATTTGAGACATGAAGACGTTTTTTCTGTTCATATATCATTTCAATCTTTATATCGCAATATTTATGAAGGCCGGACATTTATGTAAGTTAAGGATATTTTTTACATCAATGTTGAATAATATTTCATCCATTTATAAGAATGTCTGAAAAATACTTTGATTCCCGATTACGTTACGATTTTTAACATTGGTAGGACGAGCTATCCTGTAGAGCAGAAAATTTCATCAGAGTGAACGAAATTGTAAATTATATTACAAATAATCTGCCCCAGAGGGTATTTCTGAAGTCTGAACCCTAAAAATAATTTGAAGGATCAAAGGAAAAATTTCTCCGGTCTCGGGATGGAAAGATGAAGGCAGCCACAAACACACACATGTATACATACATAAATACATGTATACATTCATACATGTATACATAAACGCTGGCGAAAGTGCATCTCATTAAAAAATAACATATTTAAATATTAAGAATCTAATTACATAAGACTAATCCATTCAAAACAGCTCAAATGAAATAAATGATAACATTCGGCAACCTCTACGAAAGATTTAATCCCAAAGGCTGCTTCCAGGGGCAACATTTTTTTACAGCCGAATAAAATATTTGGACAAAAAAGGAAAAAATTTCACTCATAAAAGTCAATACAGCCAGAATATACTAATGAGAGGAGGTGGTGGGGTGGAATACTGTTGTTGTTGTTGTTTACATTTTGTTGATGTCACTGTAGTTATTTTAATTAAACTAGTTTGTTGTGCAGTTGCTATTATAGTTTTTATCCCCAATGTTTCTACCAGTGATGTGATTGATGTTGCTGATGTTGTAGCTTATGTTTCTGACTGATAATAATGTTAGTGATAATGATGATGTAGATGTTGTTGGATATGAAGGACTGATTAGATAAGTAAATGACAAGTAACTCGAAAATACTACTCCATAATGTTTGCCTATGTGCGGATTATTGTTAACTACATTATTAAGCTTATACGATACATTTGAGGCTCAAAGAATGTAGTCAGAAAATTGGAGGTAAATGAGTCTTTCAAATATGGCCACGAAACACACACACACACACACACACACACACACACATACACACACACACACACACACACACACACACACACACACACACACACACACACACACACACACACACACACACACATACACACACACACACACACGCACACATACATATTGCCAAAGTCCACTTCAATTTGTAATGGTCAGTGGGTGGACCATCTTTGAAGTTGAGGAAACTAATTGATGGTACGTTAATAAACTATTTGAGAAGAGGCACACGATTGGTCATCATTAAATTTGAAACGATGAATGTGATTGGCCTCTTTGACGCGACTCATAATTTATTTGTCTCTTAAGGGGAGATGCTCTGTTTGGTAAATTGGAAGGCTATTGATTCCTCCTAACTATGCCAGAAAACAAACGCCCTTTATGGTACTAATAGTATATAAATTATGTTGTTTCGTGGCATAGTTTGGATGAATCAGAGACTTTCCAATTCACCAACAAGAGAATCTCCCCTTAATAAAGAATCAGGGGATGTGTGGATCATGCCTTGTTCATGGATCCCTTAACTTGCTTCCAGAATCCCGACAACTCGCCATTCACCATCCCCATCTGATAGACCAACACAAAGGATTGGCTCTCTGAAAAGGAACCCATCCCCCAGAGTGCCAGTGAAGAGAACCATGCAGATAGTTGGGCCCACTACTGCAAAAGGTCCAAACAGGAGCACCAACCACTGCAATCATCACATCAACCATCCATCCACATATCGGTACACAATTTCTGCTGTTTATATTGGCGAGTACTTTTTATCCCATCATTATAAACGTGCAACGATTGACATTTTAGGTACTCGCTGTTCATTATATATATATATATATATGTGTTGGCAGTAAGTTTGGGGGGAAAAAAAATACTACCCCACTACCCCAATCGGTTTCTACCAAAACTTTTTATCTCTCATCCATAATTCGGTGCCGTTAGTTTTGGGAAGTCAGGTTGGGAGACTCTACTTTTTTTTCATCCTCATCCCTCCACCTCCACCTCCACCTCCCCCATGACCTGCCGTAAATGGGACAATAATCCTTTGAAAGCAGTCCACGGTGAGTTATGGAGGGAGGGAGGGGGAGAGGACAGAGATTTGTGTGTGTGTGTACGTGTGTGTGTGTGTGTGTGTGTGTGAGAGAGAGAGAGAAAGAGAGAGAGAGAGAGAGAGAGAGAGAGAGAGAGAGAGAGAGAGAGAGAGAGAGAGAGAGAGAATAAAACATTAAAGCAACCGCAAATCCAAAAGTTGTGTCAGTGTCAAAAGTACTCGTATGTAGTGAGAGGTGAGAATGGTTTTAACACACACACACACACACACACACACACACACACACACACACACACACACACACACACACACACACACACACACATACACACACACACACACACAAAAAAAAAAAAAAAAAAAAAAAAAAAGCTGATAAAAGCATTAGAGTTCCGGAGATAAAATTCACTCCAGTACAGTGAGGGCCAACACTGACCCACTCCAGCCAGAGTCTACGGAGATTTGATAGTATATTGATTAAGTGTCAGGCGTCCGAATTGGTAGCCATGAGGGGTAAATACTGACTGAATCTTTAGGTTAAATAACAGGTTATCTAATTGTGTTTACTCAGTTATCAGGTTACCGAGTTAAATATAAACTGATATTTTATTATTATTATTAGTAGTAGTAGTAGTAGTATTAGTATTATTATCATCATTATTATTATTATTATTACCTTATCTTTGACAACACGACTCACACCAACACCACTATATACCAAGACTAACACCACTTTAACACCGGTACAACACTA
The DNA here is from genome assembly GCA_034508575.1 of Petrolisthes manimaculis. Classification (NCBI taxonomy): domain Eukaryota; kingdom Metazoa; phylum Arthropoda; class Malacostraca; order Decapoda; family Porcellanidae; genus Petrolisthes; species Petrolisthes manimaculis. The sequence continues at coordinate 2,141 of JAWZYT010007170.1, read as the reverse complement.
CCACCACCACCACCACATCATGACCACCAACGTACAGTACCACCACAACAACTGATCACCCTCACCATCTAAACTTCTCACATCAATTCACCTTCCCTCCACCTTTGCCCTGCCCTTAGTTTCTCCCTTCTCTCTCACTTGGACAACTTAGGATCCCTTCCCCATTTTGGTGTCTACACTTACTTGTGCTGTTTTGTTGGGTTAAGAGGGCCTTTTGTGAATGTGTTTTGGAGTTTACGTAGTCCTATAAATACTGCAACAAAACATTGATCCTCTATTCATATATTAAGGTGGGCTGTTTCCTGGCATAGTTTGGAGGAATCAGTAGCCTTCCAAATTAGAGGGCGACTGATTCCTCCAACCAATGCTACGAAAACTGATTCCCTACTCGTATACTGAGGTACTAAAATAGTCAGTTTCCTGGAATAGTTTAGAGAAGTTAGTAGCCCTCCAATTCGTCCTCCCAAACACAACAATTTGTTTCACCTGTATAGACCAACCTTGTACTGCCTGTATTGTAAAGCCTCATCATCATCATCCCTCTCTCAAACTCCCTCTTCCTCCTCCTCCTCCTCTTCTTCCTGGTCCTAGTCCAATTCCTTCTCCTCCTCTTCCTCCTTCACCTCCTCCTCCCCTACTTCACATATCTCCTCGTCTTCCTGGGTCAGCAGAATTCTCCATCTTTCTCTCCTCTTCTTTCTTTCCTCTCTCTCTCTGCATATTCACTCTTTTCTCTCTTCTTTCTATTTTCATCCTTCCCTCCATATTCATTTTCTTTTTCTCTCCTTCTCCACATATTCTTACCTTTTATCTTTCTTCTTCCTTTCTTTATTCATCATCTTTCTTTTCCTTCTCCTCCCATTTTCCCCCTACCTCTTCTCTCTAGGGACTCGGTGTTGCCAGAACTTTCCCTCCCCAATATTAAGTCCTTTGTGATTGGGTGTCTCATTAACGCCTCACGTGTTGTCGATATCAGTAAGTCTGTATTACTTCTCTCTCTCTCTCTCTCTCTCTCTCTCTCTCTCTCTCTCTCTCTCTCTCTCTCTCTCTCTCTCTCTCTTTGTGTGTATGTGTGTCAAAGCCTGTTTATTAACTTCTCAAAAATCATCGACACTTTACAATGATCCGACTTTACAACGTCCTAATTTTCAGTGTTGTGTAAAGTTTAACAAATATCAAAACTTCAACACCATCAAGCTCCAGAACAAGAGCCTGGAAACGAACCAAGAGAGAAAGACAGAGAGAAAGAGAGAGAGAGAGAGAGAGAGGGAGAGAGAGGGAGAGGGAGAGAGAGAGAATAAGTTGAAATTAGAGAAAATGAAAACGAGAGTCATCGTTGTTTTTCCTCTCTCCTGAATGTCTTTCCCTACTCTCCTTTCCTCTCTCCTTCTCTCACACTCTTTCTTCTTTGTTTACCTTGCTACCTCCCTCCTTGTTTGTTTCTCTCCATCTCTCCTCTAGTATTTCCTTTATTCTCTTGCCCTTTCTCTCATCTCAAATATTTTTATTCCATATATATCCCGCCATGTTTTCTTCCATCTTTCTCCTCCTTCCCTTCTTCCTCTCTTCTAGTTCTTCCCTTTACTTCCCCTCCGACCTTTCATCATTCTCCTTACTCCCTCCCTATCTCCTTCATTCAGTCTATCACCTTGCATTCCTTCTCACCTTTCATCCCTTTATCCTTCCATCCTCCGTCTTGTTTCCATCTTTCAGTCACACTCCTCCTTCGTTATATTTCCTTCCTTCTCAATATATATCCATCCCTTTAATCCTCACGCCTTTCATCTCCCGTCATGTCATGTCTAATTCTTTCACACATTTTACATCATTCCTCATCATTCCTTCTTCACCTCTCTCCATCTAACCCTTCCTTTTCACCATGCAGTTGTCCTTACCCCAATCAATTCAATGCCCCGTCACTCACAGCAAAATTATTTCACGTCCCTTGCCCGAGTTCATCAAAGCCTTCCTTCCTTACTTCCTTCCTTCCTTCCTTCCATCCCCCATTTCTGTTTGACGAGTTTGTGTTTGTATTGGCCACATGAGAGCAGCGTTGGTTGGTTGGCTGGTTGGTTCGTGTCGTGTTGAAATTATTAGCAAGTCGAGAAGAGGAAGAGGTCCCTTGGTGCCATAATGTCCAG